>OMOW01094207.1:0-10733 GCA_900312555.1 Lamprogrammus exutus
GACAGACAGACAGACAGACAGACAGACAGACAGACAGACAGACAGACAGACAGACAGACAGACAGACAGATAGAAAGAGGCATTTAAGTATGTTATGACCACCTTACATGATGATATCAAATGAGTCCTGTTCAAGCCCCGCCTCTGTTAAGGCCTCGATGTAGCCCTGAACGAAGCTGACATTGGGCTTCTTGTAGCCAAACGCTTGCATGTGGTAGTCGACGTACATCCTGGCCACTTCGAGCTAGAATAGAACACAGAATTGAGTGACACATAATTAGCTTTTCTGGCTAAAATCTGGTGCAAGACTTGTTGTGCATGGTCCTTGACAAATAAACAAATAAAATAATATGAAATAAATTAATCTTTGACATTCACGTTGTGCTGATGAACAGGCAGTCTGGTGCCTATAATGCTCTGTTTAGTGACATCATGAAAAGCAGTAATCTTACCCAATGCATTTCTATATTGAAAAAAAGGGATGGCATGGGAGAGCCATTACTTATGAGACAATAACAATCTCGGTAACAAAACTGTACACTCTTGAGTTTTTCACATAGTCCATTTCATAATGAGAGTGACTTATTGATCAGCCCTCCATACAGTGGTTCTGATGTACAGCACCTGGTCCTCAGTCATGTCAATGCCAGTGATGTGGCCTCCCTCGCACACCAGCTGACTCAGCATGTAGCAGTCCCTCCCACTTCCACTGCCCAGGTCGAGTATCCTGCACCCCTCCAAGCACTCTGGCACCACCAGACCACAGCCATAGTACCTGAGGGAGAAGATGCACATCACAAACATGTGCGTGTTTCAGTGCACATTTCGCCCGTGAAACTCTAATCAGACAGTCACCTGGCTGTGACTTCTGGGTGTACTTTCTTCAGAGCCTGGCGTATGAAGGCAGGGATGGGCTGTGCTGGAGCCACGCAGGCATTGCTCTTCAAGTCTGAGGTTTTCTTCAGCACCTTGCCATAGTAACTCTGCACAAGCACAGGAAAAATGAGCAATCATTTCTGCTCATCATACACCAGGTTGTCACAAATACAACCCAAAGCGATCTGATTACAGATCATTAGGAGAACACACATAATTTTCAGTAGCAAAGATACATTTTTAAAGAAAGTTCCTATCCTGTCAAATCTATTGCAACCCGTCAGATTAACCTAAAAACCCATTAGGAACCTGTGTATATGTAACAGTACAAGAACCATACTGACATGCACACCATTCTCTCCCCTACACTTGTTACTTTTTAAATGGTGGTTTGTGTATGTAACTAAATTCATATTTTTCTTTATATAGTCGATGAATGACATAAAACAGTTAAAAACAAAATATACATTGTCGTCAGTGACACATTTAAACTTACCTTGACTTCGCCATGAATGTCACTGTCCATGAAGGCTTCTGCAAATGCGTACAAGTCATTATTACATTTAATGGCTGTTAACAGCTAGCGACATTAACGTTGGCTACAGCTGCTTATGAAACGTGAGTTATACTAGGTATTTAGTAAAAACACATAAAAGTAGCGAATGTTAGCTTTTAGACGCTAGCGACAGTAGATGACAGATCAAAAGTATCGACTCTCGTGCTTTACGAACGAAAATGATAATAAACAGTCTGTAAATACGCAGCATGTTCTTTCTAAATCGGTTTACTTTTGTTTTCACTCATTGTTTCTAGTGACGCTGACGTCCAAACTGTACAAAACAGTTATCTGTAAAATCGCATTATTTTATTACCCATAGGACACGCAGTTCTGTAGTCGCTAGCCAATACGGATGTAGGAACCCTCAACGGAAGTGACCACATTTGACGCCCGTTTTTAGGGTTGTGGTTGTCGAATCCCGGGTGGGAAACAAAAGTAACGCTGTAAAATCATAGAGGTACACATACATGCAACAAGACTGTACTTTTACTGCCAGCGGCGCAGCGCCCCCTGTCTCTCGCTACCTGAAATTACAACTGCAACAGTTGCAGTCGACCTGTCTGTATTTTCTTATTTTAACCTTTTCACACGGGAATAGAGCAAACTCCGCTCAGCTTCAAAGAAACAAATGAGTCAATAAAAACATATATGAACTCTGTGCCGTGGCCTTAAGGCAATTTTAACCAGGCACACACACATATTCTCTATTAATTATTATTTTTTAATTGTTTTTAAAGTTGTGTGTGCTCACTTTACTATATTGCCAAATTTCTCAGTATGATGGTCTTAAATGCTGTTTTTAGGAACTTTCTCCAAAATGTAAGGTATACAATTCTGGTGACAAAACATTGAAATATTACATGTATTGTTGATGCATTTCTTTCTTTGGCCTAAAAAGTGTTTATTTTCAAATTAAAGTGTCTAAAAAGTATTGATATTGACCTTTTAAAATTAGTAGAAAACCTCAGATCCCCTGAGAAAAATACTGTGGATGTGACCTGTGTACTTAATAAAGCCACACCAGTCAGGTTGGTTTTTAAGAGTGTATGTTTATTGAACATACATTCACCTTGGCTGTTGTTATAAATGGCTTATGGCAATGTGAACATTCAAATGTGTGCAAACCCACTGTACACACCTTGGTGAAGAAATAAAAGTGTCTTTGGCAGGATGCCCCTGATCAAGTTGTCTGTTAGTCAAATGCAACATTCATGTACCCTTCACACATTGAACTTCAGTCTTTTCTTAACAGAAAAAAATAGCCATGATGATTAAACAGCCTTTGCACAATAATAAAGCTAATGATTCCACATTTGATATGTTAATACAATTCAAAGCTATTTGTTTCACAAACATGTCACAGAATAATGTACACAATTCTGAAAATATAAAGTGGTTTTAATGTTTCTACAGTCCAAATGATTTTCAAAGGATTCAGTTGATATGAAAAAATAGTTCATCTTTGTACTTTTTGTACCACAATTACAGAATATTATTTTCTATCTCAGAAAAAAGGCATAAATACATAAAGCACTTGAGAGAGTGGGCAGGCTTTGATGGGCGAAACTCAATCACACAATCTTGTTATGAGTCAACTTGTGCTAGAAAATTTCTACTTTTATAATTTGGGCTGGCATTATTACTATTTAGTGTTATATGTGTTCTTCTTTAGAGGTCTTTGAGGCCTTTGGCTGAAATATCTGTGCTTTGAAGACATTGTAATGTGTGCAGGTTACTAAAATATTATTCAAAAATGACATTGGCATGACACAATGACACATATATCATCTTTGTCAGTCTAGATCCAGTTCATTTCAGCCAAACAATTTTAACACGAATGTTTGCCATAACCAAAAGGTACAGTAACTCATTGCTCAGTCATTGCATTTTTCATGGTTCAGTCTTTCCCAATTAAACACTATTACTAAGCCTTCTAACATTTGTAATGTTAATAACAATAATACGTGTTATGACTATAACTTCCTGCAATGGATCGATTTCAACATTCAACCTGTCTGCCAGATCGCAAAGATGTTCCATACGCATCAACGGAACTATTAAGTTTCATTATTTCAATGCTTAAAATCCTACAATCTCTACGTGGTTTTGTACTTGCAGTTCAGCATTATACATACAGCTTGTTAACATGTACTTTGTGCTAAGAAAGTTTTGTCTATGTCAAAAAAAAGAAAACAATCTTCATTCCATACCCCACTTACAAATTAAGACTTTGAGTTATGTGATTCTGTCTGTCTCTGTAACCCCCCTCTGTTATTTTGGTTTATTTTTATCTTCACTAACTGAATTCAATCTTTTCAGGATCCTCTATTCCCTATGAGGTATTTTTACTCTCCTGAGGTTGCACTGTTAGTGACATTTTTAAAATAAGTTCCCTCTTGAGTAACATAAAAGTCATCTTAAAATAATTTGTCCACAAATTAACTGTTAACCCTCTGTGGCCAATGTTATATGACTTTTCATTGAATTTGTCTTTGATTTTTCCACCAAAAAGCTGCACTCTAAAAAAAACATTTAGCAAATAGGACAACAAATTTTTGCTTGTGAAAATTCTAACATGTAAACTACAAGTTGTAGGCCACAAACAGTAATGTAACTAGCAGGTATCTATGGCTTCAGACAGTTACAAGTGTTAAGAGAAGAATATCCCTTATAATGAAAAGCCAATAAACATATAAGATAAGCATACAAACATCCTTTAAGAGGACAATTTTGCTCTTATGACTGATCTGCATGAATGCAGCAGACTGGTAGCATCATCCTTAGGTAAAATGTTAACAAAGCTATATGTTAACAGTTGACAATAATGTAATCAGTCTACAGATATAATAGAACCACCAGGAAGCTGCTCTGAATGAATACCACAGCACGAGATTTGTGCTGTGTGATAAAGTGTGCTACTATGAAAATCCTGTACAAAGAGCCCTACTGCTACTGCTCGGAGAAGTGGCTTTAATACTAAATAGCTGGTGATGGCAATGAGGCTCTCCATTACTGTGTAGAAGTCTATGGATTAAGATCATCTTAACCAGAAGATGCTTTTGGGCAATGGGGCCAGATTTCTAAAAAAGCTTCATCTTATTTCTTGGTCTCTTTACCTGCTTTCAGTTCCACTGCTGCCCATCATTGTCAAAATGCATTTTTGGGTGGGCACACATTACAATCATTCATTCATTAACTAAATAAATCTCATTCACAGATGTGTTGTCAGATATATAAAAGGAGAAGTAAAATAACACTAAAAGCAAACCATGTCCTGTGAATTAAGACTACACTTCTCAATCTCTGGAACAAAGCATTTCTATTTAGATTTCTTTTTCAAAGATAAGCTCAATTTTCAAACATAAATAATACATTTTGTGCAAAACATGAATTTCTCACACAGATTTGTTAATGCACTTTTAGGCCTCGATCACTAACAGGGCTTATAGTTTGACAAAAACGGACACAAGGCAGAGCGGTTTTTAATCACTAAACAGCACTTTAGAAGCACGAGTGTAATGGGACTTGCCACACAGTCTTATTCTGGTGTCCCAGTACAGTATCAGCTTGCATAAACACACACTGTGGTTCATGCCACATTGTGCTCATCCAAAATGTTCCTGTTGTATTAATTCACTACGTAGTTTCCTGCCTACAGAGAACAGTGCAGCCAAACTGTTGCATTGAGCTGCGGGCACTCTCTGAGTGGTGCTGCATACAGTGCATCCTAGGCAGTGAACATTCTGTCCTCGCCACAGCTTCAGCTCTTCCAAGTCTTTCACTTTGTGACACTAGCTTCTGCTGCATCATAAGTTTAACAAAGTCGCTCAGGGGCTGTGGGTGCAGTGCAAGAAGTGAAGTCACACAAATCAATGGCTGTTAAGGAGCTCGAATTGCCGAAATATAACCCAGAATACATAGGTTAAGGCCACTGTTCCAGAATGGGGAGGGGCAGGCATCCTCAACGAAATTATTAGTTGAGACTGGACTCCCTACTCCTATCACCCACACATATTTTATCTATGATGCACACATTCACAAAAGTTGCCAGTGAAAAAGCATTAAGCCATGAAACACATACAGAAAATACAAACGCACAAGGTTCTCGACCCAACCTCCAGGTTCTGTCTGTCTCAAGTGCGCTCTCTCGCTCTCTCGCTCTCTCGCTCTCTCGCTCTCTCTTTCCTTGCCCCTTTTAGTGTTTCAGCCCTGGGGCTCGGTGCTGGTGCTGTGGTGTGGTCCCTCGTGCTCGCTAATGGTGTGGAGGAGGAGGCACACTGGAGGGTGGAGCGAGGCACTGCCGGTCTGCTGAGCTGGTTCCGGGGCACCTGGTGACCCACGTATGGCCCGCCTCTCTAGCCCCCCCAGTGCCTGCTCGTCCTCCACACTGAAGGAGGCGGGATGACCGCAGCTGTCACAGAAGTCACTGGCGTCGTCGTCATCCTCCTCATCTTCCTCACGGCCCAGCAGACTCTGTAGTTCTCTCAGCTCCTTGCCTTCCTGGCCTGTCCCTCCTGCTCCACCACAAACAGTGCTCCCGCGCGTGCCACACACACACACTTCAATCCCAGAGTCACCTGTGAACCGCCTCCTCCTTCCGTTGGGGAGTCGATCTTTGTCCTCAGTGCAACCGTCTGAGAGCCCAAGGTCCTTCAGCAGGGGGTCCTTGCAGGAGTCCTCTTCGTCTTCGCTCCGTTTCCCCTGACTGCTGAGCCCGTCACTAGCAGGTCCATCCTGGAGCATATCAGACATAAGTATCATGCTTGAATCTTGTGCTGTCTGCACAGACTTATTGTCAGGCTCCTCCAAACTGGGTCTGGAACACAGACTCTCAGACACTGGGGGCACTGGAGTGGGCTGGATGGCTGGACAGTGCCCCTCCTGTTGCTCAGGGGCCAGTGGACTAGAAGCCACTGAGGATGGGCCAGTATTTAAGGCACTGTAAGGAGGTGGCGGGGTCGGTGGCCTGTTCACCACCTCTTCGTAATCAGGCAGGAGGTAGTTTGGCAGAAACCCTGGAATGGAAAGAGAAGAGAAAAAAAACAGCATAAATTATGGCATGTGGTGACAAAATGTGCGCAACTACAATGCAACACCTCCACAACCCAAGCATTTCACAAGCCATGAAGGGGAACATGACGCAGCAGTAGATATTACAACAAGCTCATTTCTAGGTCAGTCCTGTGCCGAGGGCTGGAGTAGCACTACGCGAGATGGTGTCGCAAAGCTGGCAAGTCACCAAAAAGGCAATGCTGTCCATTTCCTGAAAACTGGGGCATGTAAACACTAAACAGGGAACGTTCTGCTGCTCCAATCAAAGCAGGGGTACTAAAGTGCACATCTGAGTCAGTCTTTGCATGTGTTTGATTCTAAATTAGCAATAACAATTGCAAAATACTTCCCAGGCCTGTGTTTTTCCAAGAGGCAATGAAGTCTTCTGCTCAAGACACACTGCAACTGCTTAGGCTTGAAATGCTTGAAAGGTTGATGTCTTTGGTTGAGTAAAGGATAGCGGGTCAGAGGTTATCCATTCTGATCAATTTCACAATTATCATTACTATTATCATGATCATCTTTCATTTCAATGATGATGATGACGTATTTTCTTGCAGATATTTTGATCAAATGAGGCTCTTGTAATAGTTAACAACTTGTACTGGTGCTGGCATTGGTTGATCCGTCGGCGAAATCCTCCCCAGAATCATAAAGTGCATACAACATACACAAACGTGAAGATGTATCATCGTGTCAGTAACGGCGTGACACTGGCATGGTGGATCTTACTGAAGTAAAAGGGCACAGAGGGGTAGTTGTGCGCCTCACGGTAAGCGATGAGGTTGATCTCATGCTGGCGTTGTTGCTGCTGCAGCCGATGTTTGGTGCGGCGATGGTGGCACACGCAGCAACAACTCAAAATAAAGATGATGGCCCACACCAACCAAAACCCTAAAACAAACAGGGCAAAACAGAAATATGATTATTTATATCAATAAGTATTAAATATCCTTATTATGGATCACATTTACACAATAGTCTGGGCTTAAATGTTGGCACACTGACTTTATTGTGCTCTACAATATCTGGTTGTACCATAGCAACACGTTCACACTGTACACAAACTGTATTATGCCTTTCCAACTACAGAATAATTTCAGTTACAGCTCCATTCATATCTCACACAGCACCGTGATTTACAGAGCTTCTCGATTCATTTTCTACTGGGGCAACGCCACGGCTGTATCAAGTTTTAGCTCTCCGCTTCCTCATATTTTATGTTAACCGGTACTCAAAAGGCCGGACCCTTCTGAGAAACACAACGCAGCCGGGGCAAACAAAGGGGTAGATGAAGATGACGCCTGTTGTCCTTTGGCACATGCAGCATTGTGGTTATTCAGGAACGTGCTGTGTTCATCCCATATGGCAAGCGGTCATACTTTTCGAAGGAGGAATTATTTGTGGAAATGTGCGATCTAAAACCCAGTCTAAACAGCAGCAGGGAACAAAACTTTGCAAGCCTTCAAAAAAAAACTAAATAAAATGCAACTCTGTGACCTAGTTTGTGTTAGTAGACCTCTGCTACATCAGCACAAAAAAATGCAGAGAACGTCAAGGACTACGGGCTGAGGGAGGCTGTGTTTCTGACTCTGGGCACCTGTGTTTCACACTGAACTTAATGTCTTCCATGCCTCATGAGCAGCTTTGTTTCACGTCGATATTTCCCTTTCATATATTAATTAACGGTGCTCAGCAGAGGACAGCATAAGATTAAGTGTGCAGAGATCAACATAGTACAAAAAAAGAGCGGTAAAACTGCACACAATGGGAATGCACACAACTAGTTAATATTACCAGCCAGCTGTGTTTGCATTTTATGGATGAATTAACTGAAATGTCAGAGCGTTCTTGCTTTGTTTCAGCCGTGCCTGTTATCCAGGATCTTAAGTGCTGCTCAACTGAATTCAGTAGCAGAGTTTTTATCCACATTACAATGATGCCAAATGTTGCCAAAAACAAACATATATATAACATATATTTCACACATTTCACATTTCAAACTGTTTGTGGTCCAGAGCACCAACAGTTCGTCAGAATGAAAATCATGAAAATGTGAATATAGTTTTCATGACAACACATCAGTCTCCCATATTTGCATAGCAAAAACAGATAAAATAGTGGGGAAAAAACATGATCTTTTTTCTGTGTGTTCCCAGTAACATCAATCAAACTAATGCTGGGTGAAAACAAATTTCTTTTTTTTTTTTTTTACACAAACTCAAAACAATTAAATAAAACAAACAAAGAAAGTAACAAAGTTTGATTGATATGACCTGGAATGCTGAATAAAAACTTTGAAATTTCATACAAAAATCATTTTACATTTCCTGCAATTTTACTAGTTTTCCTGTACGGGTTAACTAGCCTACATTTTCCCAGATTTTCCAAGACACATGGGATCACCGGCTGGTGGAGGTAATAACATTTGAGTGCCTCAGAGGGGGAAAAACTGTCTTCTTCAGCATTAAGTAAAAACAGACAGCTGTAGTTGTTTTAACACCGTAACGGATCATTCAGTTTGATCCTGTGCATTAGTCTCTACGGTGAGAGTGACGGACAGAGAGAACACAAGAGAACACACTTACACCAGAGTTCGTAATAGTAGCTGCAGCACTGGGACTCTCCGCAGCAGTGTCCAGACTCACAGAAGTAGCTCTGATTGTTAACACCTTCACAGTGCAGGAGGCTCTGGGAGATGAGCAAAGAGACATCGTCACTATAAAAGGAACACATGCGCTTTGACTGAACACACAGCCTCAACTCAACAACATGAAAGAACATCGCAATGCTTAATTCATCTGCGTTCTGTTTACACAAAAAGTTGCATTTTGAAGCTGTTCAAATGAGAATAAGGACAATAGCAGCTCCTACAATCTGCAATACTCTGTGTGCCCCACGTGACAAAGTGAACTGAATGACCAAATGAATGTCGTACAATCCTATATCTTCAAAGCCCCCTTAAAATGGTTGAGGTACTTCAAAATATACATCAATATGCAGATGATGCTAGCTGCTGTTGATTTTTATCAGATGATCTCCTCTGCTTGCGTTTTAAATTCACCCCAAAACAAAAAATGCCTTGTTGCATTGTCCGATTTAGCATAATTGCAACATCACTGTGCGTCCAATAAGCACGTAAATACTTAGCTATGGATCTGCAGCAGACATAATGGTGAGGTGCTACAGTGTCAAAGTGCAACTTCAAGCACAAACCCACTCAGAGTATTTCCCACAATCGAGTTTTAACGGATTTCAGCTTTGTCTTGGCCCACATCAGCACTTAAATAAATATCAAAAAGTGTTCGACACAACAGTCTCCACTTTCATCCAAAATCAACAAGGCATCACTCTGCACTGCAACGGTCAGGCACGCTCTGCCTGTTAATAGAGTAAATATCAGTTTTGCCTGGTCAAAGGTTAACCTTTCTTAATATCCATCACATCCAAACTGCTTCTACATGGTGAGACAGTTTGGATGTGCTGGAACACAGGAGAACTGGATTATCCCAGGTAGATCTCTCAGACGTTC
Source organism: Lamprogrammus exutus (assembly GCA_900312555.1). NCBI lineage: Eukaryota > Metazoa > Chordata > Actinopteri > Ophidiiformes > Ophidiidae > Lamprogrammus > Lamprogrammus exutus. The sequence continues at coordinate 10,020 of OMOW01094207.1, forward strand.
TCTTCCAGATTATCTTTCATGATTACATAGTGAAAGGTCTAGATAAGGTTAGCGTTCTCTCTTTAGATTACCAGTTCAGGTCCCAAATTCAGAGACATGACGATCCAGGGTCCAAAGCTCCCTGACAAGTCCTTCCAACCAGTGGGTCATCACCTCACAGAAGAAAACCGTCTAACAGCTCTTGAATGTACTCTTACTCTCTCTCCCTGCCTCCCTCTCCCTCTCTCTGACCATCCCACACACACACACACACAAACACACATACACACACACACTCTCTCTCTCTCACGCAACTCCAACTCTGGCCCCCGGGCGGTGGACGAGGATTGCCCTACGGAAATTTCCAAGCAGTGGTGCGGAGTGAGCTGTTATCTGGAGCTCTGCGTGATAATAGGGCACGCAGGATGGTGGGGATGTGTGTGAGGCGGGGGAGAGAACGGGAGAAACACAGGCATGATCCCTCACGCACAACACACCAGATCAGCAGAAAAAAACAAACTGCTGACATTAAAAACAAAAAGTAACCACGACCACAAAGCAGACAGATTGAACAATCATTCGTGAGTCGACTCGATTTCAACAACTCAGCCCTTTTCTGGCTCATCACAGATGGATTCAATGGTGTTGAGAAACACATGACGCTCTGTTCTCAAAAGCTGTTTTCGCCGATTCTGCAACCACTCTCCACTGTCCACTCGGCAGGCTAGACCCTTT
>OMOW01094707.1:2055-15323 GCA_900312555.1 Lamprogrammus exutus
GTGCGTTTAGGTTGATTTGGAATGAAAACAAACCTGCCTAATGTTGAAAAAAAGAATTTTTAGATAAAAAAAAAAGATTCAGTTGATTTAAACAAGCCACTTATGATTTCTTTTCCCTCCTGCTGCTGTGCTGCTTCATTGACTGCTGACCACACGGGGGCGCTGCTGTCGTTGTGCCTGCTCTCTCAGAAAGGTGCTTTCTCACAATAGGTTTGGGTACAGATTTGTCAGTTTATCGAAAATTTGTGTGTGTCGGAATTTGCTCTTTTTCTGTTATTATTATTATTATTATTATTATTATTATTATTATTATTATTATTATTATTATTATTATTATTATCTGTCAGCTTCCAGCTTCCAGCTCGCCCCGCCCCCTGCGCCCTCCTCTGCATATTTTATGCTAATGAGCAGGTGCACAGCTTCTTGAGGTGCTGCGCGTGCCGCCCGGGGATCAGGCGGATGGAGCAGCGCGGGGAGCAGCGGAGGTTCAGCCGGAGGCTTTTCACCAGGTGATGCTGTCCAAACCCGACTGATGCGGATCCGCGGAACACGAATGGATCCTTATTTAAGCTGGAGGAGACTTTGTCACTTATTAGCGTTATATTTTATCCTAATTTATCAAGGTTAGTCGCGCCCCGCCGTCAGTCTGTCATTTTCTGATTCAAACTGTAAAAACCTATGGGGAAAGTTTCTTCTATTTATTGTAACAAATTGAATGTAAGCTGCTTCACGAGGAGCTGAAAACGTTCGCTCTCCAACGACCGTGTTTTAATGATTTAAATCTATTCGGGGTTTGGCTAGAACGGGCTTGACATCTACTGTTATTTGTTTATTTATTAATTCGTTTGTTTTTGTCCTTGATTTCAGTGCGACTATCACGGGGAATTGACAGAGTGAACATTTCTCATTGGGATGAATTTAATAAGTGAGTTACCTTATTTATATTATCTGGTCTATCATTGTCTTGGAATCATATTATATACACTTATTATAATTTATACTTGTTTTATTTACATGGTGTTTGTATTATGACCTATTCAAATTATAAATTGTCATTTTATAGGTTAAGGCTTTTTAGTAATTGAATCACATTATTATTAATTATTATCACTTATATTATTATTATCATTATTATTATTATCATCATCATTATTATTATTATTATTATTATCATTATTATTTGGTTGGTTGTTGGTTGGTGATGGTACTGGTTGGTGGGTTCATGGGGAAAGCTCCGGCAGGAACAAACCTCTCCTTGTTCTCTCTGTCCCAGCAGCGGGAGCAGCAGGATAAAGCTGCAGAAATGGGACACCACTTCCCAGGGAGGGCAGGTAGGCAGCCACATTGATCATTGATGCTGATGGAGCTACTTCAGGTGGCAGACACACATCACACGCATCTCCAAAAATTTGGAGCTCTCACCCAAAACACAGAGACACACAACAGATAAGAGCAAGTATACTGGCAGTGTCTGCAGTATAATGTCTCTTGTTTCTCAGTATTTTGTTCTTAGATATACAGTGTACTGTAGATCTAGGCTGTACAGACTGTAGATGGCACAAATATATACACAGACAGTTGGTCGGCACATACACATGTAATGTATACAGACCATATGTATGTATATATGTGTGCTTGTGTTCAGTTCTAAACCTTTCTTATCACACGACAACAACTTGTGGCCCTTTCGTAAGATTACTACAGATTTGTATTTTTTTGTCTAATATATGAAAATGCTGCACATGTTTTTTTAGTTTTAGGTGATTTATGTTGAATTAATGTTACATTTATGGCTTATGGGTATATGGGAATTTATGCTGGTTGATTTTAAATCCAGGAATCTATCTGTGTTGATTTTGAGTCAGGATATCTGTGTATTTGTTGAAATTAGGTAAAACCAAAAACAATGATCTTTATGTTATGGTAAGATTGTGATAGTTTTTTACTCATCTGAAAAAGTTTTCATGCCAATAAGAACTAATTTCTCAGGCCGTGTACACAAATTTGATTTAAAGATGTAAATGTAGATATAGGGATACATACAATCAAATTTGATTTCATATCCATTGAATTATGACAATCATAAGTGAGTGTTTAAAATGCATAACGTTTTTTTTTTTTAGCTTGATTTGTAATTTTATACAAGGTGAGAGCCCACATTAACAATGTCATGCAGTGACATTTGTTCCACAGAAACGTGTCAGGTCCCAGCAGGAATATATTGTCTTGCTCTTCCCCTATCAGAGCTTCCATCAGCCTGAATAAGTTTGTTGCTTTTGTCTTGTTTCCCCTTGGCACAGGGAGGCGTGAGAATTTGACTATACGGCTTAGTAAACAACAAAGCTATTAGTAGCACACATCACCCACCGCCCTCTCCCCCAACCCAGTAAACTACAAAGTCACATCTCAGAGGCTTTAATTTTATCTATGGGTCAAGCGATGCATCCTAACATATGTGCAGATTGTGTTCACGCTTTGTTCTCATCTCCGATACAATCAGTGATTAACAATTCATAGTAACCCACATCCTCAGCCCCCCACACTCCCTTACCACCTGCTTTGTTGTGGCTCTTGAGATGAAAGCCGAGGTTTGAGAGCTCAGGTATCCATCAGCGCACAGGAACAAGGTTTGAGTGATTTGTTTCATGAAGAATGATATCATTATTTTTATTTTGTTAAAGATCTTTACACAAAAAGGATGATGTAATTTTATCTTTTTGTTATTATCAACAAATCATATGAAGAGACAAACATTGAATTTAACAAATTCATTTCTGGTCCATAAAGTGTTAAAATACATTAGCGTGCCTTAGTGTTGCATTGGGTAGCACTTTATTATGGCGTTTTGGAACACAGTTAAGTTCAAGGAGACATAAGATACAAAGACAATACTTCAATATCTTTTAGTGGGAGAAATTAATTGTTAATTTAGCTCTTTCATAGGATATCCTGTTAATATTAAAATGGAAATAAAATATAATATAACACCAGACCTATCCTTTAAATATAACTTAAATGCCAAATGATTAAAGAAATTCTGTTTCCTCCATATTTGCATTTTTCTTAGGTTGGAAATGTCTTGCAAACAGGATTAAAGAAACCACATGAATAAAACAGCTGATAGCAGCTTCATGTGGTAAATTGTCATGTTATTAATTTTCATTAAACAGGACTACAAATATTTGCCCGTGTAAGTGTGAAGATATGGATCACATGACACTCAACTGTGGAAGAACTTTCGATAATCAAGTGTCATTTTCTTGATTCTGATGTGGTGATTGGCATTATTCCCCTTTCTCTCCAGATCCTGACACTCATTACTAGAAAATTCCATTTGTATTGGAAAGAAGTAGATTCTTATCACTTGTTTGAAGAAAAAGACACAAATAACTTCATAAGAATTGTCGTCTTTTTTCACGAGTTTTCAGTCCCCACGCAACACAACAAAGATCAGATGAAAAGGGAAAATACACAGGAAGTGGACGGTGGGGGTGGGGGGTGTCACCTGTATGGGAAAGCTGTGTTGGGGTCATTAATGAAGCCTGGATGACAGCTCTTTTCTCTCGGGCCTCTCTCTTTCCCAGGCTGCCTCCTCTCCACCCTCACCAGTCTGGATTCTGGTTTGGCAACAACCAGCGTAATTCTGGGGGGAATTTCACCCCAACAAAACACAGAATTGTGAAACATTTGGATATCTGACTTTTAGTCAAATTTTTATTAATCAGTCACCTGAGAGCTTAGATTGTTTATCTGATTTGTTTGACTGTATACTGAAGTCGTGGAACCTAAGCACAATTAATGAAAAATCAGGCTGTGTCTAGTATTTATGTTTGATTTGCTGAAAATGGCTCCTCACTTAGGTTTCCAAACACCACCAAATATGTAAATGATCTGTTGATTTTCATATATTTGGTTAGAGTCTTTGAAACAATTTTAGGTAGGATGATGTTATGCTTGTATGAGTGAAAAGTTGATGTTTGTCTCCTTGAAGGACCTTCAGACTGCAGCAACTGCATTAGAAAACAACACGGCGTCCTTCAGCCTGGACAACGTGTCCAACCTGACGTCCATCAACTCACAGAGGACACCAAACTCCACACAAACCCTCAGCTCTGACCAATCAGCTGCCACCACTGCATCATCCAGCCAGTCAGTTGGTAACATAACATCAGTCAGTCAATCATTGGCTTCCAGAGGATCAGACAAAAGATCATCAGCTCCACCCAGCCAATCACAAACCAGGCCATCACCCAACAGCACAGCACCACTCAGCCAATCAGCAGTCAGTACACCATCATCCATCCAGTCAACAATCAAGACACCACCAGCCAGTCAATCACAAGGCAGCACGGCATCATCATTCCAGTCATCAACCAGGACACCACCAGCCAGCCAATTAACAACCAAGACAGGCAGGACTTTATTTGAGCAATTACCAGCCAGCACAGCTTCATCCAACCAATCATCATCCAGTGCAGCACCATCCAAGAACACATCTGTCCAATCACCATCCAACAATACACTCTCCAACCAATCACCAACCAGCACTAGACCATCAAATCAATCAGCATCCGGCAGTGCACCACTCAGGTCCTTATCTGATGAATCAACAGCCAGCAACATATCATCAAGTCATTCTTCGACCCAATCAAAACCACCACAACAATTATCATCCAGCTCGACACCTCCTAACCAATCACAAACAAGTTCAACACCATCAGCCCAATCGCTGAGCAGCTCAGGACTGTCACAACAATCATGGTCCAGCTCAGCCTCATCAGCAGGTTCAGCTGGTGCAGAACAGCATTCAGTTAATGCTTCATCACTGTCCAGAAAAATGATTGACAAAGCGAGGCCATGGTTTCGCAGAGCCCCAGGTAGGTTTACACACATTTATACTACTACATACAAACTAGTTTTAGTTTTTTTTTTCTTCTTTTCATCTTTTCATGGTGGTTTTCTTCATTTCGTACGTGACAACAGGAAGCGTATTTGTTAAGAACTTAACATCTCATCTGATGAAAACATATACTTACATTATCTTTCTTCCCTGGCCTCTGTGGCTGCTGGGGCCTAAAGCAGGCTCTTATGTTGGCCTGGTGGTAAGGCTTAGACTTTGAGTATCTTGTTTTCGAATGTATCTGGATTGTATCTAGATCAAGTTGAGATGGATTGCAGTTCACACCTGGAATCACAATGGGTCTCAATTGCTTTTCTTGTGATCAGATTTGCTTCCCAGCTTACATCTGATTTTATCTGTGGGAAACCTCAACTGCTGCCAAACAGAAAAGATGTGTACAACCGCACTCAGCTATGCAGCTTGAGAAGAGAATTGTAGTGTTCACATATAGGGATAGAAAAGCCCAAGAAGGGAAAAAGAAAGTTCCTACGTTTATTTTGTAGCTGTCCACTGGTGACCTGGGCCTTTCCGTGTGAAGTTTGCATGCTCTCCCTGTGTCTCTATTGGTTTTTCCCCATCATCAAAAATTTGTGGATTAGGGTAATGACTCCTGCCAATGCCCTTGACCAAAGCATTTGGCCTCTATCCACTGCAGATTTTACATGCAACCATTGCTCACTATTCATTTCTTTAACATATGAAAATTAATGTGCAGCCTGTTGGAACTTATGTGAGTTGTGTGATCCATCACAGTGAACATCTGTGTTAATTTTTGTCAACGATCCTTGCATGGTAAAACAACTGTTAGCGCAGACTGACACTGTGTTGTGTTGCTATGACAACATCACTTTGACAACAATAAAAGCAGACTTGATGATTACTGTGATGAACTGAATAACTCAAGCAAGTTTCAAGACCCTGTTGACTGATTTTTTTTGGTGTGGTTTGCAGTATGATAGTAGTACTACAGAATATATATAATATGTTGTAAATCGAATATATCATGTAAAATCATTGGTATCGTGCTACACACTTTCCTGCTATTCTGAACCGAAACAAAAAACCTGCCGAATAAGCAGTGGGGGTGAGAAACTGGTCCAAATCTGCCGTAACAGAGCAGAACATCTGATCGTAATCGTCTCATTTATCCAAGTTAAACTCTTGAACCCTCGTCTAACCACAGCTCACTTTACCTTTCTTATCTGTTTGGTGTAAAGCATCGTAGACCTGTTTGCTCTTTTCACCACCCAGGATTTCTGGATAGAGAAGTCCAAAGTTTTCAGACAGTTGTCTCTTGATGCCATTTTGAGCGTGAACAGTTGCTAAATGTGGCTTTGAACGTAGCAACAAGTGAGCCCTCTGTTTGGCTTTTAGCAGAGGAAAAGAGCTTTTATCTGACCGATCACCGCCCTCCCCCTCCCCTGGGGCTGTGTGTCTGTCCCTCTGTGGGACGTGGCTGACTAGACAGACACGCTGTAAGCTCACTGACCAGATGGTGTTACCGCTGCATGAGGAGCCATGGTTCCGTGTTTGGCGGTGCGTTCAGTGACCAGAGCATTTGTAGGGCCCATGTGAAGGCAGACAGAGGGTGACGTTTACCTTTAGTTTTGACCTGTAGATGCTCAGATTAATCATGGAAGTCGTCTGTGCTTCTTAACCCTACAGAGTTGAGAGTCAATTTTACGAATTTACCTGTCATGAATTTGTCTTCTATTTCCCACCTAAGATCTCTGTGCGTTTCCTTGCCTGAACGGAGGACGGTGTGTTCAGCCTGAGTCATGTGACTGCAGCTTTTATCAGGCCACTGGACACAGGTGTCAGACAGGTAAACCAGATGAAAGGTAAACCATCTGCATTTAATGTCTTTGAATGAACCGAATGAGCCATCACCGTCATCTACAGCTTAATAGAGGTTGAAAGATTGCACAAGACAATATGCCAAAACATGTAAACCAACAACAGGGTGGTTTAGAAGCCAGCAAATTGATGTTTTGGAAAGGCCAGGTCAGAGTTCAGAACTGAAAACAACAGAAATGCTGTGGCACGACATGAAGAAATCACATCCATACAAGATATTACAGAAATATTGATGAGCGATGGTCTAAAATTCCTTTTCACTGTTGTGAAAGTCTGACCAGCAGCGACAGGTAACTTTTAGTGGAGGTCATTGCTGCTAAAGGAGGTTCTCCCAGTTATTAAATACAAGGTTCACTCACTTTTACCAGCCTGGTATGGGAATAAGACTGAATTCCCACTAAATTCAATAAAGGCATGTAAAGTACAATTGTTGGTGTGTTATTAGTTTAGACATAATGTCTTTGTCTGTTATTGGGGCTTAGATGAATATCAGACTGGATTTTCTTGATGGTAGTGCCTCAATTTAATCTTAGTTCAATGAAAAAATCATTAAAATGGCAGAATATGAGACTAAATGTTTTGTTAATGGAAGTTTTTCCTCTTCACACTGATGGGAAATCCTCTCATATAATCACCTCCTTTCCCTGATTTCTGATCTCATTCCCTGATCCCTGTCCAGTTCCAAATCCTGGCTTTGAGAGGGAGATGACATGCCGGACATGGGGTCAGTACAACTTTGAGACCTTCGACGGCCTCTATTATTTCTTTCCCGGCCGATGCACCTACACTCTGCTGAGGGACTGTGAAGAAACCACCCAGGCCAGCATTGTTGTCCAGGTTTGTTCAAACCCATGAGCAGGAGAAAAATCCAGATTAAACTCTTCCCACAATGTTTAGGGTTCGCTTCCTGCTTCAAGGGATTAGGATGAGGGAAGAGGAAAGTGTTTGGACTGAGAGGCGTCCTTCTCCCAAAATCTCTCCCCTGTCTGACTTCTGCAAGGTTAATTCTTAGCCTCAGGAAAAGATTTGCTTTAATGATTCGTGAAAGCTATCTGGTTATTAGGGTAAATTACCATTAAATGCAGCAATTACCCACAATGCCTCGAAAGCTTCCACAACAGACCTGGGCTTTGTTCCACTTAAACGGCAGAAGGTACTAAATGCCTGCTTGGGAAACAAAAAATGAAACATGAAAGATCCTCATGCATTCTTCATGTATCATGGTTTTAAGTAAGAAACATATACATTTAAAAAAGGAAAAGCCTCTGACTCAGCACAGTTCTGCCAAGGATGCCAAAGAAATTTTCTTCCAAGTCCAAAATAATCCTCCACAGCTTTCTCTCCATGTGTTGGGTCATAATTTTGTTGTGACTTCTATATCTTCTTTTAGTCTTTTGATGCACATAAATAATCAGTCAGTCAAAAAAGAGTTGTCCCAGATGGATACAGATGTGTTGTCCTGATTTGACTCTGCAGGTCCACAATGACCCAAACTGTGGCTCCACTCCCTACACCTGTCAGCGATCCGTCAGTGTCTTCCTGCCGTCGGAGGGCGAGGTCCGGCTGCATGCCACTAACGTTACCTTCAAAGGTCAAAGGTCAGTGGTGGATAAATATGAGAGATGGTTTTTAATCAAAGTGTGCATTTCTGGTACTTATCATATAGCTATATGATATATATATATATTTTATATACTTTACATAATTAAAATCGGAGTACTTCTTCCACCTATGGTGTTGGGATCATGATGGATTCACTGTCTCCATTCTCAGTCTGCAGCTGCCTCATCACATCCATGACATGCAGCTGGAGCAAATCTCTCAGTACGTGCTGGTAACCCAGCAGCATGGCTTCACGCTGGCCTGGGACGGACACAGTGGCTCTGTCTACATTAAACTCAGCCCAGAGTTTGTGGGAAGAACCTGTGGCATGTGTGGGAACTTCAACGCTGATGTCCAGGATGACCTGAAAACCAGCTATGGTGAGATCAGCTGGCTGAATATGAGGTGTGAGAGAATGTGTCCTACAATATAACCAGACGAAATGTAACTACATGAAATTCCTGGTGTACACTCACCTTGGCAAGGATGCCCATCACTGTAGAGATCCGGGTTTGCTTCCCAGTATTGGTACCTCCAGCTTGGTTGTGTGTTCATATCGACACAATTGGTGTTGTCCGTGGGCGGGAATCTGGCAGAGGGATCTTTTCCTTGTCTAGTCAATGCAGGTGCCCTTACTTGTCAGATGGGGCACCTGCATGGAAGAGGGCAGTTATCCATCCCAGGAAGCCTGACTCCTAAAGGTGAAAAGAGGTGTGTGGCGACATCACGTGTCACGGACAGTGGGGGCCAGTTAGTGACAAGGAACATAAGGGCATGGGGAACGTGACAGTCCAATTTGGGGAGAAAAGGAAAAAACACACACACACAAACACACACACACACACACACATTGGCAGATTACAATCAAATAATGATAAACTTTTCTAGAATGTGGAATTTGTGGTTAATTGGATAAAATATGTCAAAACACCAATTGTTTATTTTTTTAATGACTCCTGTGTGTCCCCTTCCCCAGGTGTGCTGACTCATGATATAGAAATGTTTGGGAATAGTTGGGTGGAGGCTGAGCCACATCAGGCCCGATGTCCCATGGTGCCGACTGGTTTCCCATCGCCATGTGGTGCAGTCAATGCTCACACTCTGCTGGTAAGTTACAAGGTTCATTTCGTTTCACAAGAGATTCCAATATAGATGTGTTACACCCTGACATTAAATTAAACTGAAATTATGTCATTGATTTGTCAAATTCTGATTTTGTGTTTTTCTCTATAAAATGGATTTTTCCTCATCAAAACAATCATTTTTGATAACATGCTTTAGATGACTTTAGATCACACATAAATTAAAACATACAGATCATTACCAACCAAACATTAAAATCACAACACAAACCTGATAAAGAACATTCAATGGAGGCCAATAAATTAAAAACGAATACCATTAAGTACAAATATGACTCACTGATAAATAGATCACTCACTACACACTTCAAATAGTACACATTATAAGGAAAATAACACATCACAATTAGTTTTTTTTACAATAGTTAAGTTTGAAAAGTTGATAATTGTTGAATGTTGAATGCTGTGTGTTTGTGTTTTGTGGTGTCAGAAAGTGGAGGAGGTGTGTGCCATGCTGCTGGAGGCGCCATTTCAGAGCTGCCACGATTTCGTCAGCCCGCTGTCCTACATGGCCAGCTGCTCCAACGACCTGTGCATGTGAGAGCAAGGCATTCACATTACATCTATCCATCTGTGACAGGAATATAAGAAACACAAAGCAAACAGCTCATGAAATGTACTGTATGAATACAAAGATTACAGAATAATCATCAAGCAGTTACCTGTTTTCCCCTCTAATTCATTATCCTACTGGAGTCAGAAGTCATTTTTGCAATTTTACGTTTTATTGATTTTTTCTTTCGTTCGCAACCGAAAAAGCTGTAAAAACAAATTGTTTATGAGACAGGATAATAAACTTGGCTCTTCAAAATCTGGACATTTCTACCCAGGCAAAAGCGCATGTGTGTGTGAATGACTCAATCAAAACTGGATCACATTACAGTCACATGACAATCAAGGAATTAAACAGTATGCAGTTTATGATACACTATAATACAGCGTCTTTACCTTTTTATTAACTTACATGCCCTGTAATTCGTCTGTGCTGCATAGTTTTTAGAGCGTGTTGCCCCAAGATTTTCACTGGCCCCATCTGCCCCCAATTCAATACTTTCAGCCTTCACAGAAAACATCACTTCATGCGAGTCACCCTCATAACAAGGTCACAACTTTTCAAATCACAATCATAAATCCACCTTTCTTTACTGCACGTTCACGCATATTCACATTTTATTTATGTGTGCCAAAATACACTGCTTCTGTTTGAGAGAATAGCATATAAAGAGGACTTAGAGAGGATTTAGCTGACATTGGGAGGAAACCAGCAGGTCAAATGCAGTGGTGTAGCTCGTTATGAAGATTCCACTGATTTCTGAAGTTTCTATGGACATTTGATACCTCTCTTTACCATGAGAAATGAATACCAGTGTAACCAACACTAATTTCAGCTAACCACAGCCGCTCTAACTTAGCAGCCACATTTTGAGCCAAAAGGGAGCAAGTAGTTGAGGGTAAAAAGATTGCTTTCTCACCTGTGTCCAATAATGTGCAGGCTGTGGTCCAAATGTGAGTAACATTAGCCGCAGCAGCCTGTTGATACAACTACAGCAGAGTGTTTTGGACTAGACATTTTAGAGACACTTTATTTGTCACAGTAACCGGCAATTGGCAACAAATCTGCCTTATCAGGTGATTCTCATTGACTTAGAACATTAGTGAAAGGATCTACAGCCATACTACAGCAGCTTTTTCAGCTGTCGCTCTTTGTTTCTCAACTGTTTTGGATTTGCACATTAACAGAAAAATTTCGACCAAGAAGCAGACGGCGCTGGCTGGTTTTTGTATATTTCAGAGCTCGATCAGTTCAGTTAGCCAGGTCTGTAGCCACGCCTGTCCTGGCTCCGTTCAAAGAGTCCTTCTCTGTTTGTTCTTCTATTGAAGGTCGGGTCCCAACGGTGATGTGGTATGCCAGGTGTTCAGTGAGTACGCCCGGGCCTGTGCCCACGCTGACCACCCATTGCACGACTGGAGGCAGCACATTCCTCGCTGTGGTATGTTTCCTCTGAGCCACTAGTCACAAAAATGGACCAACCAAAGGTCTGCAGGTTTTTAGTCCAACCAAACACCAAACCAGCACATTTTGGACAAGAGAGGAGGTGCCAATCAGAGAATTCAGCTGGTTGTTTGTTTGGTCTAAAAACCAGCAGACTCTTGGCCCTCCATGGCACACAGTTTGAGAAACATGCAAACCCATGCCCCTGTTCAGACAGTCTACAATTATACTGTGGGCTTTGGTTTTGCACAGATGACTGCATGATTTTTGTTTGCAGTTATATTATTTACGAGATCTGATATTTACTCTTGTTAATTACTTTTGAGAACCTATGTAATGAGCTGCCTTTGCATTTTTTTTGGCTCATTTGACCTTCATTTACTTTTATATACTGTATCAGATATTGCGTAAATCTTTCTGTAAATACAATAAATTCATGCATGGTGGCAACATCTTGGTAGGAGGTGGTCGGCCTTCTCCCGTGTCTCCCTTCTTGATTACACCAGCGGTATGTGGAATAGCAGCATTTGGGTTTTGGGCTGTCTTAAATTGAGCTAGCCTTATCCTGTACATATTTGTCAAGGTGTGCAGCTTTAGCTTGAATTGTCATTGTAAGTTAACACATTTTTACATCTTGTCTAATGTTCATTATTGTGACCAGAGATACCATGTCCTGCGGGGCTGCAGTACAGGGAATGCATCAGCTGCTGCCCAGCGTCCTGCAACCTGCAGCGGACGTGCATTGACAGCAAGCTGGCCTGCCTGGATGGATGCTACTGCCCTGAAGGTTAGTATCTGTTCAGATTCTATTGTGCTGACAGTAGGCTGTCATTAGGCTGACATTGCTGTGTCTACTGACTTCAACATGTTTTCTGCATCAGACCTCCTGGTGTTGTTTCTAATGACCTGCGAATAGGTCTTGAATTGTTTCTGTTTATTATTAAAGTAGACCAATTGTGGTTTAATGAACCCACAAGGATATTTTTTAGTTGTCTCTGTTGATACTACAATCATGCCTCCTATTGCTCGGGTGACTTCAGAATACGCATTCTTTTGTTGTTATTGGCTTGCTAATACTGACTATCTTTTGTTGCTTCTGTTGACCTGCAAATTACAGACATGCAAAGACAAGCAAAAAACAAAAAAAAGACTAATTCTACAACTCATATTGATCTGATAATAGACATTCTATTGTATTGACTGACTTGAAAATGTTGTTTCTATTGATGTGTAAATTGGTTGTTTCCATTTACCTCCAACCAACCAACCAACCAACCAACTCAATCAATCAATCAATCAATCAATCAATCAATCAATCAATCAATCAATCAATCAATCAATCAATCAATCGAGTTCTACTCCAATTTCTATTAACCTGCTAGTAGACCTGACCTATATTATGTCTGTCTGCTAAAAAATAGAGCATCTATTGTTTCTGCTGAGTAGAAAATCATTCTATTTTTATTGATTATTGCCTCTCTAACACATTTACTTGCTCAGTTTTGTCCGTATGAGTTTTCTTTCCAAACCATCCCACTGCATTAGATTCACAAATCATTTTTCTGTCTGTCTGTCTCCGCTGTTGTCTCCTTCATGCCTGATCTTTGAGGACAGAGCCTGTGTGATGCCCTCTGACTGTCCCTGCGAGTACCATGGCATGTTTTACCTGTCGGGACAAACGCTGCAGGAGGAATGCAACAACTGGTGAGTCACCTTCAATATCTCCATCATTTTGAGGAGATTGTGGATAAAGCCACTGAATATCAGTATTTGT
>OMOW01094710.1:3007-15770 GCA_900312555.1 Lamprogrammus exutus
CTGAGGTTTTTGGGAGTTTTTCCTTGTCTTCCTAGAGAGCTCTGGGCTGGGTTGGGAACCGTTTCTGGGCCTGTGAAGCCCTTTGAGACATTATGTGATATTGGGCTATATAAATAAATTTGATTTGATCACTTTCCAGATAAACATGTAGATATGAATACAAAAACTTAGTTTTGGTATAATCATATTTTTTTTTTTTTAATCTCTGGTTTGGAGAAGGTACCAAGTCCTATCCAAGTCAGGAGGCTCAAGTTCAAGTGAAATCACAAGTCAGCGTCAAAGTCAATGTTGAGTCACCTGCCAGTGTTTTGAATAATGTCAAGCTGAGTCAAGTCCACACTGCTGTATATGTATATGTGTATAAATATGACTGGCTTATATTGATATATATAGTATATCACAGATAAATCAGTTTCTGTGTATACAGTATGCTTGCGGTTATATGGAACCACAATGCAATATTTGTGTGAATGTGTCCCTTTTCTTCTTAATTCAGTTTAATATGCACGTATGATTGTTGTATTTGTATTGTTGCTGTAAGCACAAACCAGGCTTGATGTCACCAGTTGTGGCATCATCATCGTCATCGTCATCATAAAGTGGCTCATGAACTGGTTTTCTGTGCAATACATTCTTCCACTTCATTTGTTATTGACATCTTTGACAATAAAGTTTATTCAGCATCCTGCTGCAGCACATATTGTACTTGTCACAACTCTTTGGAATAAAATTTTGGTTTCTATTTCATCTCATTATATTGAAAAAAAATACCCCAAAATCCCAAACAGATTTTCTTAAATGTCAAATATTGTTATTGGCATCAGTATTTAACAGTATATATGATTAAAAGTTACTTATACTTTTGTCACACTTAAATTATAGATACATAAATAAAGGCACATTGATAAAGAATTTATCTCATAACTTACATACAACAAGGTCTCTCTCCTATCAAACTGACCTGCCACAGCCACAGGTGAGGCGCTTTATCACCTCAGTAGTTTCTGACCAACACAGGATACACACACACTGCATTTGGCATGTATAACAGGTTGCCTGTTTGCTTGATTTAAAACCTTCTATACTGGTTGAAGGTAAACAAAGGCCCAAGCAGGGGTATCCATCTTCTCACACATCCTGCGACACTTTATCACGGTAGTTTACATGTCCACCATTTTATGGTCCTCTTGTGTCAATGCTTGATTATAGCGTTGGCCGGAGCCATAACAGACAAACACTCGCTGAGGCACCATAAATCCAAATCACTAAAGGAAAAGTGAAACGTAGTGACATCTATATTATTGTCTGAAAACATCTAAAGCCCTTGAAGGGGATTAAAGTCCAAACTCATGGGTCCTCAACTACACTGAGAGCTTAATTTTGATTTGTGCTTTACTTCCATAACATGTAAACATCGACATGTAACACATCTACACACCTGGTTAGACACAACCGAGTACGAAGGTAGCGAGAGAGTGTTTGGCCCGCATCTGTGCCTCACAATGCATGGGTGATGCCAAGCTCAGGCAGCTAACACAGCGAGCCGGTTGGTATGTAGAAGGCTTTTCAGGATGTTACTTTGAGGAGACAGCCTGTTTTCATCCATGTGCACGGCTTTGCTGCAGCAAGGGAGGGGGGATCAACGTGTTTTTGTACATTAAAGCATCACAAAGGGTTAAAAATAGACCCGAGTGAAAATAAGAACATGAAACTCCCATTTAACTCCTGACTGTCAAACTATTACATACAGTAGTTTTCATCTTGTATTGAGCTTGTATTCATCTTAATAGTCTTATTTGTTATGTGTACTTGTTTTATAATCTAGTTTAGAGACTCTGTAGTATGCTTAGGTTAATAAAGTATTGTCAGCAATGGGGGAAATCCAAACACAGTAGTAAAATCTAGAACTGTCTAAAACAGCCAAATGAGCACTACAAATAAAATTCATCAGATAAAAATACTTGTTATTAACATGGTTTATGGATAACATGACACTCTTTCAACAAAGCATTTCAGTAAGACCACTTAGTGCATGTAGAGACAAGTGCAGCATTAAGGGTTACCTAAAAATACTTTATTAGTGCAGTATCCTTGCTATGAGATAGATACAAACTTTAAATTATACACATGGGTAATTAACTCTTGTATTTGATTCCGTTCCTTTGTAATGTGCTATAACAAATCTTTCCAAGATCTGAGTTTGTGCTGCTGCAGCACTAACCACAAATAGCTTGTCACTTCTGTACGGCATAAATGGGTTAGCAGCACTTCCACCCAGAGGAGTTTCCATTAAAATCATGAAGCGTTTTATACGCACTGTTTCAGACTCACTCTGCAGATTCTGCACATTAGTCACTCATTAGTCGGCCGTGTGCAATTCCTCAGTCACTTTTGCTTGAATGATTTACCACAGTAAAGATGGCAGTTTAGAAACATCACAGTAACAAAACCCCAAAAGCATGCATTTTGCACAGACACCTAGTGAAAATTGATGAATCTTTTAGGGTAAACTTTGAGAATACCTTACTATCTTTGGGTCTGATCTGCTCACGGACTCCATGTTTGGACAACAGTAATCTCGGAGTTTCATTCCAAAACCTCTCCTCATTACTCCTTCTATATGAATATTTATCTTAGGTTAAGATGACTTGAAAATGAAATGAACACAGACTTCCAGGAGCATGGAACAATGCTGCTTGATAAACTCTACACAGAGATTACGCATTGATTAACACTTCCCTACAGACGCTGCTGTACAGCTGTAATAAATAACTCACATCATCGCCATCCATTATAGCTGTTGTCCCAAGAGACTCATTAGAAGTCAATTCAAAAGGCTAATACCACCCTGAGTATTGAAGATATTAAAGCTGCTGAGTTCATTATAAATCCTGTTTATATACTGAATATTATGATATATGGTATATCTGATGTAAAGTATTATTTATTGCTAACTTTTCAGTTATATGGTGCTTGTGTGACAGGTTTCTGAGCCGAAAAGTAAAGGCTAAGTTGAGCACACTGGGCTCGTATTGGTCGCTGATGTGGCTAAAAATTACCTTGACCATTTCTGGATTATTTCTCAGTAATAAAACCTGACAGTAACGATCCCTGCTATGCCTTTATCCCCACCAATATTCTCTGCGTATTCATTCAGAGAAGTAGAAACCAAACCGCAGCTCAACATGCAAGATGAATCACATGGCCTCTTCTGTGTATTACTATACCGTATATTGCATAAATTCAAACTGTAATTTCACCGACATCAAAATAACTGATAACAGTTGCTACATTATGTTGTTGGATCAGATGTTCCGAGCTTTTGGAGTGCGGTGGCTGGAGATTAGCTTTTGTAATCACCCGCACACTGAATGACAGCGCGTCCGCCCACTCCACCTACACCTCTTGGGAAGCAATACGGAGTAAAAACACAACGGCCCCTCATTGCCGGAGCCTTGAGCATCTGGAAAAAGCATCGCTGACATACATACGGCCCTCTGCGTAGATTCTGCGGGATCTTTATGGTGCACAATAACGGACTCTAAAGGATCGGATGGACGTAAACCTCCCCGTAAAAAATCACATTTGTCGCTCAGAGATGTTGGAGAGATGGTATATCTGCCTCCAGCGCCTCATCAAAGATTTAAAGGAAACTTTGAAAAGGTGTGTCCAAGACAGGGATTGCACTCGAAGCTTCCTTTTAGCTAAAACTGGCAGCCGCCCAAGGGAAACTGGCCCGGAGCTGGAAGAGAGAGTGAACTGAAGAGGTGAAATGAACGCACAGCATGTAAACATCTCTCCATGGCTGCCCACCTGGAAGAGAACGATGTCTGTGGGCAACCCGTGGTCTGAATCTAAAGTCCTCCTCGTACGCTTATCTCTACTCAGGACAAAACTTTAAGATGCTGTATTGTCAAACTGTGTGGTAGGGTTAGGCTGATACGCTTTTGAGGCCCAAAGGTTATGTTTGCTCATTAAAGCTGATATCAGCAATCTCAATAACAAAGCTCAAGTTCAAAACCGATATTTTACCAATATCCATTGGGAAACAGCTCTAAAAATCTCAGCTGAAAACCTAAATTACATAAAATATTCATGCATACTTGGGCGGAATCTAATCTATCACTTAGAAAGAGACAGCAACTATAGTTCTTATATCGTTCTTACAATAAGCTGATGAACAAACTGCAACATATCTGTTATTCCACAGAGAGGTAACACTGACTGAATCACATTTTTAACACAAGGCCGATATCAAAACCACACCAATACATCAGTCTAACCCGATTCTGTACAGACTAATTGGTTGCCCTGACAGTAAGTCCACACCTTCAGTTCCAGGTAGACAAAAGCACACGGCGCCAGAGAGAAAAAGCACCTCTGAAAGTAGGACAGCGAGGGGAGGAGGGCTGTTTGCAGGCCTGCTCTTCAGTCTTTGTAGATCTTTGATCCTGACCACCGGTGGCTTCGCCTCACGTGCTCTGTGACTGTGCCAGGCTCAGCGGTGGCCTGTAAATGCCTGACGTGTCTTCACAGCTAGGTAAAGCCTCGGATGCTCAGACACAACAATCTCCACACAGGGGTAACTGCAAGTCGGCCGCAAGAGGAAGCGGCAGTAAAAAGGACAAAGGTTCCTGTGGCAGAAAATGAGAAAGACCCAGAATCTCTTCAAAGATTAGAAAATCATCTTCTTTATGAGGTATTTTTTCACTGTTGTAGGACGACCTGCAGTGTTTATGTGTTCCATACTCAATGGGAGGCTCCCTTTGAACAGGCATGGGGTAAGGAGGTATCACACGCACATACACACACACACCACATAAAACACACATGAAAAAACACACACATATCAACTCTCCTACTTTATCATTCTCCCTTTTTTTCTCTCTCTCTCTCTCTCTCTGTGTGCACACATACACTGACTCTCGCACATTCACACACAGTTCCATATCAAGGGATGCGGCCCTGTCACAGGAAGAGTTAGTACTTGATCAAGCCCATAACAGGACAACATGGAGACAAGCTCAGGAAACACACACACATAGACACACACACACACAATACAAATGTCGATAAGCTTGGCCCCGTGAGGTTACGGTAAGGAACACAATACACCGGGGGGGATACACGTGATTTTGAAAGCATAAGGAGAAATAGTACACCTACATACACACACATGCAAATGTACGCTGATCACACTGCTGTGATTGCATCACTTCACATGAAGCTATATTTGAGTCGAATCACCTATGCACACACATACACACACATATGTGAAGATACATTTCCAGCGCTTCAGTATGCCTGTGCGACTCCAGAGGGGCTCTGTGGTGACCATATCCTCTTCCTGTTTCCTGCTGCTTACTGACTTGAGATGAGTCAGTCCTCAGGGGAGTCGCCTCTAGCGCGCACACACACACACACACACACACACACGCAAACACTGACGTGAAGGCACTCACCCACACACACGTACGGTATACTCATGCAAACTGCCTCATTCCTTCGTGCTCAATTTAAAGGTGCATGTGACATTTTTAAATCTCAGTGTGTCCTCACGATAACAATTTGATATCTTGGCTTGATGGCAGTACATGAATTATTACAGATATGTTTTTGTGTGTGCCGGTCTTGTACCCCTTCTTCCATCTGACATCGCTAGAAATCAGAAACCTTGTGGTAAATAGGTCAGCCAGATTTCAGCCAATGCGGATCCAGCAGTACGCAGTGTGAAATGCAGGACAAAGACGTGTAGAAGCTGCAAATCTGTGTGAACCTGTGCTTTTTTTTCAATAATTCTAAAGTCTCAGGATTTATATTGTCTAAACCTTTTCATGTTAAAACAGCTTTTGGGTAAAATGCTATTCAAACACATTTTGTCTGTGTACATCTGTATTTTGGACTGGAATCAGGTGTTTTGCTTTGCTACCATGAGTCATTTAAATCTGAAACAATCACCACGACATGGTTGTTTTTCTGCATTTGTAGGTATTAGTGCGCGTGTGTGTGGGTGTGTGTATACAGGGAACAGAAGGACCCCTGGTTTCCAGATGAAATATCCATGCACTCGTCTCCCTCTCTGCATCAGGCGATGGTTTCAATAGCAATGACATCCAAATGCGCTCGAACAGCTATCAAGCAGATGTCCCGCCATCATCAAAGAATTTTCTCTCAGAAAACTTGAAACGATCACGAACAAACGCAGCTCACCAGCTGGCAAGCAAGGAGGCAGAGATCTTACTGGCCCGAGATTCAGTGATCTGTGTGTGTATTTTTGGGGCTGTGTGCAAGGGTCTGCGGACAGAAAAAGCCAGTAGATATGAGATGTGGGATTTCAGTGGACGCAGATGTCACAAAGTCAGTCACCGGGAGTCGGTGAAAGATCCAGAGAGCTCCGATTGTTTGATACTCCATCTAAATGCAGAGTGCAAACATTGGGACTCAAAGAAAACGATCAGTGCAAACATTTCAGTCAGTCAGCAGACATTTGGGATATCACAAAAACGAGCGATGTATCTGTGCACCACATGCAGCACGTATGGTTTCATCAGTCAAAGTGCGCTCGGAATTTTACACATAAACTCAAATTTGCTGCTTCTTAGTGTAATGGATCCTCCCAAGTTTGATCAATCAACTCCTTCCCTGTCACCAGAACCGGGAGTGTGCAGCAACTCGATTTGAGCGGTGACCCAAAACTAAAAACTACTTTTGTGGCTGAACTGTGCTCCGGCGCCATATTCAGCCCCTACAAAAAAAAGTAGTTCTGACCAACCAGGGGGCTGCAAAGATCGTTATAAACATTCTCTAACAAACGTGTGTCTTTTCAGGTTGAACGTATCCACACGCATTCACTCTGGAGCAGCAGATTCTGGGCGGTGCACGTTCTGTGTGCGTAACATTCCACACTGTCATTTACGCAATGATCACGAGGCCATGATGCAACCTATTCCAGCAAATGAAGGACATACGAGTGAACAGTGAGCGTGATTGGCAATGACTTCCCTTACCAAAGGCAACTAACTGTCAACTTGGTGTGGAGTGAGCTTAACAGTATGGTGCGATGGTGTATCTTGTATCGAGTCCGTCCTCCCTTTATTGCTGTGGGTCTGTAAGGGCCTTTTGAGACATTGTACTGTATATACGATATTGAGCTACAAAAATAAACTTGACTTGACACATGCAGCTCTCTGCCAACAAAACGGCTCCGACTGTGCATCTGTTCTGCCAAACAAATAAACACGACACACACAGATGCACACACGCAAATATGCGACATGGTGGTTTTCAACAATATGCATTTTTGAAGGCTGCTAATGATATTTATACCAACAATCTCTATTCAGTATGTTAAATTATTGCGCGCGAACCAATATAATAAAGATTGTTTTGTGTATTCATTTCAGGATAGAAAGGCCTTCGACACAGCATTCAGCGCAAAACGGGAGCGTAAAGATCTGTATCAAATGCCAGAGCATTGAAAGTGTTCTAAATTCGTTATCAGCTTTTTCAGGCTGGTGGGGACAGTTTAATTACAGGTTTTACTGACTCACACCTATGATGACGTCGAGTAAATCCTCCCACACACCGCACTGGAAAGGCTATATTCACATGGTAGCTGTGATCAGGTTGGAAGCTCCGTCAGGCCGATATCAGCCCCATATCGCCGACTCAGCGCATGGGTCTAAAGCTGGTGGCGGCTATGAAGAAATGCCTACAAAGCCAACGCAGGACAAAGATAAACCCCAAGTATCCATTAGCACATAGCGGTCATATGATATCTGACCACACAGATCTGCTAGAGAGAGCACAACTGAAGGACAGTGGAAAGAGAGAGCGAGAGCAAGAGAGAGAGAGAGAGAGACAGAGGGAGAGAGAGAGAAGGGGTGTGTGAGGGGGGTTGGGAGCTCCATCTGCCATTAGTGAATTTCCAGAGTTAAATTTATCATAGTCAAGTGAGGAGGAAGACAATAATCAATAATCTGTCACTCTGTCTCTCCGTCTCTCCGTCTTCCTTTCCCTCGTTGCTTCCCCCATCCCCCTGTCTGTGAGTCTCTGTCTGGCCCCACCCCCCACCCTCCAAAACCCTCAACCGCGCTCTGCGTCTTCGTCTGCCTCGAAACAAAATAATGGAGGGGCCGGTTGTAGTAGATTAGATCCCACCGGAGCTATGCTTGAATGCGGAGCTCCATTTCACTCTCCTCGCAGGGCTTTAAAACTCGCCCATCATCTCATCGGACTGAAGTTATGGCAACAATAATTGTGTGCGTTGTCAGCGCTCCCCACTTGTTTACAGCACAAATCTATCAAATACGTGGCGATGGAGTTTACTGAAATATAAACACAGAGTAGCCCTGTCATTCAAAGGGGGGCTGTGTGTTTGTTTCGCTGTGATATGAACAAAACAATCGACGATTCAAGCGCCAGCAAGGCCGAACAAAAGTTTCTCTTTTTGATTTATGACACTTTTGCATGGCAGCCAAACAAGAGGGGATTTCATTGCTGTATCAGTCCCATAGCGACGTATATTTACATATTACATGACACCAAATGTAGATAAGCCAACTCCTGGCCCTGTTAGAGGATGGCACAAGAAAATGTCCATATTTTCACTGCAACACAGCTTAGAAGGTAACAGAAGGATACGAGGCTGCGTAATTGGCCCTCATGAGGCCAATCTTGTCTACAACTGTTCGGCTTTCGTTGGTGTTTCAAACCTACTTTTTCAACATTTGAGTAGGCTATTTTTCATAGTTTTCATGGCAATTTCACGGTCAGTATTGGATGTTGCAACAACTCAACTTAAATAAGGTGAGAAACATGCCATTACTCATGTCGCAGAACACTAGGGTAGTGTTCAATTTTATGGAATTCCCATATATTTCTATGTACAATACACATTGTACAGTATTTAGATGCTGTACTTTAAAATCAGATGATCATATCAAACTAACAGGGGTGTAAAGATTTTAAATAAAAATTAATTCTCCTTAAAACATAACACCAGCACTACTTGATTGATCCTGTATTCTTTATACTCCACTAATAGTGTGTAATCAAATTTCCATAGCCCTGCTTGTAAATTCAGTGAAGTTTGGAAGAAAAGAAAAAAAGTGTTGCATTAAGTGTATCAACTCATCGTCTCACATCAAATCGTGATGGAAATTCTGATCTAATCGAATTGTGGCTACAGATTTATACCCCAAGAAACAAATTTTACAGTACAGCGGAAAAGGTTGGTTTCAAACTTTTTCACGGAAACTTAAACACTATTAAAGTTCACACTTAGTCCATACCAACATTTTTTCCAAGTACTGAGCAAAAGTCCATCATGTGAGTACGGAAATTTCCTGTCAGCTCTTTGATCCTATTTTTAAATGAGCTGATACGTTGCCTTGAAATTAGCAGTAAAAGAGAAGTGAGACACTTAGTCATTCAGTCACAAAGCTGATGATGGCAGCATGTATTTTCACTCATATCACACCCAAGGCTGCATGACGTGTTTACCCAGTTAGATCATGATTCTAAACATGATACTGTGGCGCTTCACATCTTGCAATTCCTCCCCGAAAACAAAACGCGCACAAATCCATCCTCAGATAAATATAAAACTTGAAATCACAAGTAATGCTCCTTTATATGCCTCACACTGCTATCTCTCCTGCTCTCTCACCCTCTCTCCCTCTCCGCCAGGTGTGTATGTTGTCTGCCCCGCGCAGCCAAGTTTCTCCTCTCCCTGAAGAGCCCCAGACCCTCCATGTGTCCGCAAGACAGATGTGCAAAGCAGATGTTCCTGCACCGAGGCGAAAGAGCAACACACAGACCCGCTGTTTGTATGCATTTGTCCGTGTGTCCGTGCGAATGGGTGCTGTGTGTTGCGGCCAACGCTTGGATCCAACAACATATGAGGCCAGGAGAAGAGAAGGCAGAATTATACGTTTATCACAAACTCTGACTTTCACACGCAAGCTTTTACAGCTCCTTCTGAGTCTCACCGTGTTTCCAAAAGCTTTAATCTCATCAGGAACTCCAGCTGTCCTTTTACTGTTCTATTTGCAAGTTATGAGACCAGTGACTGCTTAGGAGTCCAGGTGAATTTTCAGGCTCCCGGTTTTCACAGAAAGAGAGATGGCCAACACGTGTTTCCTACCACACAAACTAATAAATAAACAGGCAGGGTTAATTTTTTATTCAGTCGGTCCATCAGCTATTTTTAAAACGAAACAAAAAAAGACATAGTAATTGCAGGTGAGTGGCAGCTTGTCCCACTCCCTCCTCTCCTCACTCCATTAGCTGCCGCCGAGCCAGCCGAGCGAGGATTTACCAGGCTGAGTCGCTGTCTAATTTCTCCCTGGGCAAAGTGGGATTGACCGGGGAGAGTCATGAAAGAGTTCAGTCGGCGCTAACTGAAAGCGCTGGAAGAAAATGAGGGTGAAATTGGACACAAATCACAAAACGTGTAAATGAGTCTGCGCTGAAAGGTGGAAACGAACGATTACGGCCCCGTCTGATGCTGGTCAGGGATAAAAGCTAAAAACCGAACAAGAGAAACTCATTGCACAGTAATTACTGCCATTGACTGACAAAATTGTAAATTATAATAGGTGCTATTTGGTAAAAGACTGAGCGTTTACTGTCTGTGATATCAGTGATCAATCCCCAAAAGACCTTTTGAGGTGAGCGTGTTCATGATGAATTTGTTTGAAGGGGAAGTATAGGACAGCACACAGTTTCAAAACGTCAACAGCGCACTTTTAGGGGAAAATGGGGATTTGTGGACACGATAACAAAGTCACGTACTGTACACTTTAAAACCCGGACAACAACATTAAAAGATGCGTCCAGATTTCCATGTTCGTATTCTCATTTGGGAATATATTTTGGAACCTTTGCAACGCTCTCTCTCCCTTGCTGCAGAACATAATTTCATACATTTCATTCAGTCTGGGTGATGACTGACTGATGCATGGTGAGCTGTGTAGTTGAGTTGAAAAGGGAAATTCAAAAGTCAAATATTAATATTCATAGATACAATGTCTAAGTTAGATCCAGGTTTAGTTCATTGATGGCAGCCTCACACAAGCAAAAATATTACTTATCCTTATTTATAATGTTTCAGTTAGTATGTTCCACTTCTGATATCATCAATATGATACCATTAAGTTGATTACATACTATATTTATTGTAGAACTGGTTAAACCATCACTGTCTATGAGAGGCCTTTAATTTGAAGTGATTATAGTGTATAAATAATCATGTCAAATTATAATTAAGTTTGTTATTTTCATGCCCCATGTTGATCTGAATGCTGCTCAATTGAGGATGACAGCTAATCAATATGTCACGGTCTCCCCTCTATGACACGTACACACAACCACTTACACCACCCACACACACACAAAGACACACAAACGACACGCGTAAGGCAAGACACGTGACCCTGCTGTCTCATAAACGCCTTATAACATCCATACCGCTCTCTAGTCTCCTCTTATGGCAGCGCCCCGTCTCTGCTCGAGGCTATGATATCTAATTAAACCTCCTGGGGACTTGAGGAGGACCACAGCAGGGCTTTCAAAGAGCCGCAGACACTTTCACAGCATTACCAGCAAAGACTGTGCGTCCCATCAAAGTAATGAACCCAAGGCGAGACTTTTCACCTCTTGTAAAGTCTGCACGCAGAGGCATTTTCACTCTAATGAGAGGAAGTGATTAAACTGCCTGGTCATGGTGCTTAATTCAGCTTACTTTAGCTTTGAGTTGGAGTGTGAGGCAAGCTGCAAGAACTTTGGACTGTGTTTGCTGGCATCGGTGCAGTGGTGAAAATTTATCATAGATGTGTACTTTCTTACATTATCAATCACACAAGTCTTTGTTCTATTCTCAGTATGGTTTTGCTGCAAGTCCACCCACATTATGAGGGAATTTCCTTTCATTGTCACTTTCACATAACTATGAACACATAGCTAAAATTTTACCCTAGAGACATAAAAAGTTATTATAACATTTTTCTTTGCAAAACACATAAATTACAAAATCATCCCATGAGTGTGCTCATTCCTCTGCATGGGAAGTGTCTTAGTCTTGCAAAATGTTTGAACTACACATGAGTCTGAGAACTGTGAAGTAACACCTCACCAATACACCAGTCGCATTATGTGAAGGCTGTTAACAGTCTCCTATTGTGTCCCAAGCACAGATCTCGGTGATCATAGTCAGATCCTTACTGTATTTCCAGCACCAAGAACGTCATTATCATATCAAAATGTGATGACCGAAGAGAAGAATGTGTATAAAAACCAATGGTGGATGCTGACAAGACTCTTACCTTTCCAAAGTCCCTGACGTCAAACAGGTCGAAGGCTTCGAACAGTTCACTCCTCCTCATGCCAAATATCTCGCTGCAGGCTGCAAGGAAAGTCCTGATATTCTTCAGGCACAGGAACTGCAGTGAGAAAACAAAATTGCTTCATTTTGTGACTGAATCCTCAATGTAATGTACCAACACTTTGATATGCAGAAATAACATAATGCGCATGATGTTCTTCATTTTCATTTGCAAAGAGCTGCATTTTCATTTCCTACCACAGCACTAAAAGGTATGTGGCCGACTGTTTATAGCCACCATGAGAGCATCTTGATTTATATTATATGTCCTGTTGCAATAGGGTGATAGGGTGGTTTAAAATTAGAGAGGGTTCATTCAGACATATTGGTAGAGAGGGGATTCATTTGTGCCTACGGGTACAATTCTAGGATATTATT
>OMOW01095517.1:1888-13005 GCA_900312555.1 Lamprogrammus exutus
ATAATCTATAGAATTATGGATACAAATTTCTACTTTTAAACTAATACATGGATAAAGCCAGAAAAGGTTTGCACTAGTGGAGTGTTTAAAATAGAAATTTGTATCCATAATTCTATAGATTATATATTAGGTTCTAATGTAACCTGGGCTTTTTCCAGCATCACATTTGGCATATGTGAAATTAAACAGGGTGACACTGCGGTGAACTGCAGTCTCTTGTGGCATGAGCCTCCAGTATCGAACCCCTCCTGTGACACAAAGGCAATGAGTGTATGTTCATGTTTGGCCTGGATCCATTTTCTATCTGCTGAATAGTCGAACACACACACATTGGCGCACACCTTGATAACCATCACCATACACTCAGAGCCTGAGAGAACATCGATCGACAGGGTATCCAATATCTGCGTAAGTGCAGGGCTGCGCAGTGGTGCACAGGTTAGGATAATTACAGTTCATTCTGTCAGGAATGATGAAAGAGTGGAATCTTAGAGAAAAATGAGAAACGGCTAGAATGAGGAGAGATAAGATGTCGTATTAGTGAGAGAAGGTGATGAGGCTCATCTTTGACTCACATTAGAAACCCCATAAAGGGTAAGGAGGTGAAAGGGCGAGTTACAGAAGAATGTGACTGAAGAGACACCAGCAAAGGGTGCTACCCTAAAAACTATTATTACTATTATATAACACTATTAATTTTGTGTTGAGAGGATTTTTAAAACCACAGGTACAAGTTTGGGGTAAATGTAAACATTAAAAGTTTAGAGCAAATATGAAAACCAATATTTAAAAGTGGCAGTAGTGTTACATTGTTGCTTGTGTTACGGGTTTGGAACAAAGTCAACTGCTCTCGCAGAAGCACATTTCATTTTGATATTTTGTGAAGCAATAGTAGGATGTGTCTCCATTGGTAGCATACACAGGATGTGATTTCCCCCTAAACATTCTCCAAATTCACCTTTTCTGATTCGTCACTTCACTTCTACATGTCTTTAACAACTTTCTCTTTGAACAAGACAATAAACATTCACTGAGCAAATGCAAAGAATATGCATTGGTAGGTGCTAACAGCCCCATTATCTGACCTATTACCACAAATTACGGCAAAATAAACACATCTTTCTTCACTAACAGCCCAATTATGTAGCATATTGACATGACCTAGTGGCCAGGTTAATTACATGCACAGCTGGGGAGGAACCACTTTCTCCTTGCTTTCTGCACAGGCTAATTGTTAAGATTTCAAGAGATTTAGCATAGCAAACTTTTTTTTCCTCTTTGAGTCATTCTGATTACAAAAATATTGCATTTGTTCCTTTGAACCAGCAAAATTCAAACTTAACTCCAACTTACTATTAACGTCGGTATTGGCTGTAGACGTAGCTGCCGGCTCTGTAACAGGCTCTGTAGTGTAAGCGTTAGCTTGCTGAAGCTAACATAGCTCAGTTTCATTGGGTAGGATGAGACTCACTTTCAGTTTTGTGTGTAATGGCCCACGTTCGTTGACCTTTTTGGAGCCAAACTAACGTGACAGTAAAACTCGACCATGACAGCATACCTCACCAAAACTCAGTGACTGAAGAGTGATTATGGATCCCACCGCGGACCCGCCTTTCAGTGCTAGGATTGGTCAGGCACCCATGCACGCGAGAGGCAATTTGGAAGCTTTTTCCGCCACACGCCTGTGCTTTAAGCCGCGCGCTTTACGCTTTTGCTCATGAGATGCAATCTGGAAGCTTTTTCCGCCTGTCGCATGCTTTACACTTTTCTGCCGCACGCGAGTCCAACACAGAAGATTTTTGTGCCATATATATATATATGTATATATATATATGCAATATGAGTTCAAACTAAATAATAAAAACGGTAAATTAACAATAGATTAACTAGTTTTTCATCCATCAAACTATTTTCCTCCGCTGTGTTTTCGTCTGGCTTAACTTAACATTAGTGAACAACCAATTAACTACTTTGCCAATCTGATACTTTAAGTCTGCAATGGAATAACGTTACTACGAATAGTTAGGTCTACAATATATGATCTTTCTCCTCAGACAATTTGAATGGAGTGCAACACTCAAGCCACAAAATGGGCAAAGGTTTACCTGCATATGTTTGGCCGCCACACAAACACCATCTTGGCATCTGTTCGATCTAGAGCCATCCATAGGCCTGCCAGGCATGCCAGCCCCGTTATTCATGCACCGCCGACAGCGGTGGCGAGACACAGGGTACGCTTGGGTGGAAGACGTCGCCTTGTGGCTGGACGCCCTACCAAGGTCACAACAGGACCTGACCACGTTTACAGCCAGTCAGCTAAGGGGGTCCGAACACCAGCTCCCCATTATCTGGCACACTCGGTGTCGGAGGGCAAAAGCCACCCAAAAATAAAAGTAATAGTGACAGTGGGGAAACAGTGGGGCCAATGTTACACCAAACACGAATAAAAATGAACACATCCCATCACACACACAAATTCCACACAGAAATCACGATTAAGGTTGTGTGTGTTTCTGGCACAAAGCACAGCCTTCAGGAACTCATTAGTTTTATTTTTCTCATTTCAGGGCACTGTGTGTGAGACACCCAAGCATTTCCAGGGTGTTTATGTATAATCTATACGATAAATTGTATTTTTGACACCTTTTTTAAACTTTGCCTTTTTGTCTCTTTTTCTGTCAAACAGCTTGATTAGGCAGAGCACTGGCTTCATTCATTCATTCATTCATTATTTGCATGAAAAAAAAGTATGTACTTTTTCATTGTAAACAGATATTGCTATTTTATTACTGTAAATCTAAACAAATAATCAATATTTACACATTTATTTTCCAAGTAAACCTGTCACAGGAAAATAAATCTAAAATAAATATATAAATAAATATAGAATAACCAATAGGGAATGTACTTCGTATTATCTGTAGCACCCAAGCAGGGGCTTGTGAAGCACATTATGAGTGCTGCTGTGACTCGCGTTCTGCTGTGTTTTACACATACATTTTCCAAGTAAACATGTTACGGGAAAGTAAATATAAAATAACCAATAGGGAATGTACTTCGTATTTTCTGTGGTACCCAATCAGGCGCTTGTGAAGAACATTATGAGTTGTCAAAATGAACACTTCCGCATAGCGTGCGAGCATGGGCGCCTGGCCAATCCTAGCGCTGAAGGGCGGGTCTTAGCCAGAACTACGGTGGGATCCATAATAACGCGTGACTGAAGGCGAGCACAAGGTGACCTCAGTTAAGTGACGTAGTGCACCCTGAGAAATGTAGTTTAGCTACAAATCACAGGTGTGCAGTTCATTCCTACGACAATTAATTAAACATCATTTCCCAGTGTGCACTGTGGAGAAAAGTCTTTTGCTGGTAGAAATGAGTACCAGGGGTTTAGGAGAAGTGACGGAACACACGAAATACGCTAGTATCTGTCCATTTGAAGCATTGGTTATGTTTGCACAGGATATTAAGTCATTGGCTTTATATTTAGACACATTTTAGTAAGCATGGGTTGTTCTTAATTAATCTACTTATGTATTTTTTATCTACACTGTCACAACAGTACAAAAGAGATGAAGTGATAGTTAAGTATCAAGTAAAAAATCTGGCAAACGAGTCAATGACAAATACTATTTAATTAAATCATAATAAAATCTTTGTGACCTGTTAAAACGATTAATCTTTACAAGTTCAACTGAAGTTGTTTGAATCGAGACTGTCGGATAATTTTAATTGTTGGAGAATGTCCTTCGAGAGAAGGCACCGCCAATCCACAGGACCACTATGCAAAAGCACAAATTGCACTTGACAATCCAAATGAAAGTTTGTACACTTGAAGTACTTGAACCTGACAGCCTTTGGGTTCTCTATGAAACCTGTCGAAAATAACCTTGAAATAAACGATGAGGTGTACAGAGACCTGAAAATGGCTGGTTTGATCAAAGCAGAGTAGACTATGGCAGAGTTCGCCCACTACTAGTAACAGCAGAGTAATCTCTAAGCGTACATACAGTCAGATCACCACAGATACAAAGTGAGTTCAAACAATGCAGCCATGCAACAAACTGATATTACAGTAGGTTAAGTGAATTAATGAATAAATTGTCCAAAACAAATACATTTGATACAAAATGTGCCGTAATGATTTGCTCAATATGGATGACCCATGCAGTAAAGTCAGGAACCCAAGTTTTTACAGAGATTTTGTAAAACTTTACCTCCACAAGGCATGCTCACAATCCCTTCAAAGAGCATATCAGATGTCTGACATGAAAACCAGCCCAGGGCCCACTCAGGCTGCTCTCAGTGCCACAGTGCAAACCTCACTCATCCCACCGCCTGAGGGAATGACTCTTTCAATGACCCTTCAAGCAGAGTGAAGTGCTGTTCACAAATACAGAACGCGCTTATGTTTCTGTGCTGTTAGCGGCCAGTATGGACTGTTTGAAGAAGTTGTAATGGCACGAATTATAGAGAGTTGTCAGTGTCAACTGTCTCTGTATACTGTAAGTTGAATGTCACTTATCGCTACTCACAATCCCCCACAGTTTTCAAAAACTCCCAGGGGTTCTAGGCTATTCCCCTTAATCAATCCTGTTTGTATATATTGTACATTGCCTGATTGTTAAAAGGTGACTGATTGCATTATGGAAAATCCATACCCTTTCTCACCCACAGAAACCATTCTTCAGAGTAATGCACACACAGGGACTTCAATACACAGAGAAAACGCACCCGTCATTTCCAATTTGATAAACGTGCGCCAAAGCAATGGTAAAATATATGTACGTTGTGGAGATTTTCAAAAAGCCTTTCATCAAGTGGGGGATTGGAGGATATACATGCACTCAAACAGAAAGTGTACAGTCAAAATCACATCAAATACAACTGAAGTCAATTTTCTCTCCTGAAGTGTTTGATAAGGCTGTGGACTAACACCAACATTCTTCAGTATGTATCTAAGTAAGCTTGTACTGCAACCTCCTAAAGTGTTCAGCAACTGTGTGCAAATAATTTTCCCCCGGGCAGAAATAAAGTCTTATCTTATCTTATCTTATCTTATCTTATCTTATCTTATCTTATCTTATCTTATCTTATCTTATCTTATCTTATCTTATCTTATCTTATCTTATCTTATCTTATCTTATCTTATCTTATCTTATCTTATCTTAAGTTGGTTAGCTACAGTTCTTGGTCTTCGGTCGTTGTTTGTCAAAGCCATATGCGCATGTCCTTACAGTACATATATAGTGTACGTTTAAAAATACAGTATTCAAACTTCAAACTAGAAATTTTGATTTTTTTTTTTTAATTCCTAGACAATAGTTTTATGATGGAGAAATACATGCAAAATATTTGGGGAAATTCTCAATCTTTTTCTTCTTTAAGTCATGATTCAATATTCAAAAAAGTCTATGGACATACTGTATATCAAACAAAAAAATCAATATGACCTTTGTTTCTTAAAGTACATGGACTTCTGTGCGAAGAACGCATGACCATCGTCTCCCTTCTTTCATCAATATGAAAAATATCCAGTATGTTCAGCCTCCATTCATGCATCCCCAAACCTGAAAACAAAGACTTGTTCATCATCCCCAGCCTGTGAAGATCACCCCAGGATAACCTTCCTCATAAGACTCCTGAAGCACAGGATTACCTCCACTGTGTTGCTGGGTTGTATGGGATGAGGGTACATATTGCCCAGTGATGCCTGGATCTGGATCTAACACACATGCATGTTTGTTTTTTGTTTTGTTTTTTGTTTTTGTTTAAAATAAATAAATAATAATAATAAAAATAAATAAATAAATAATAATAATAATAATAAATGAATTAACTCTTCATTGACTTTTCCTGTAGCTAAAAAAATATTTTAAAAATCAGATATGCCAGCGGAACCATAACAATTTCTGTAATAATAGTAATAACAGTACACACCCAGATAATTTTTCCCAGAATTGCAAATTAGCTTTTGTAAAAGCTTTCAGAATCTTGTTACACCAGTAATTGGTACTTTTCATGGCAATTATTTTTATTGATGACTAAATAATAATAATCAGTTGCAAATGCCATGCTGTTTTTCACTTGAAGAATGAGCCAGATGAACTAGACACACTCACTAGACTCATAATTATCTGCTAAATATATCATTAAAATCAAACAAACTGTCTTGTGCAAAGCTGACTGAGCAAAGAAAATAACATTTTTCACACACATAAATTGAATTATTGTGCCTTAAAAATATTTATTTGAGCAAACTGTAATATAAAGGTCAGAAAGAAGTCAGAATTGTGAGCTTGTTTGGATAACAGAAAACACTCAAATATATTTTTTTAGCACAATGTATATTATTGCTTGCTCAAATTATTATTTTGTTATGCACAATAATAATTTATCTGCAAAATTAGATTTATGTGTGCAAAATTGTCTTTCCCTTGCTCAAAAGTTTTAATTGCTTGCTCAAAATTGTGGGACAGATATAAAACCATATTTTATGAAACATATCAATGTCTCTCTGAGAGACTTACCAGATGTGCTTGCAGTCTGAACACAGTCAAAAGTACTTCATAGTTGAAGTTGGATTTATTAATCGCCACTCACTGAAAGTATACAGTAGTAGTAAAACAGGATGTTCATGTCCTCTAGATGAATATTGGTTAAAAAAACAAACTGTCTGGTTCCTGCTGCTCAGTGGATGATGACCACATGCCTTCATCGCCATCCTCCCTGCAGCCAAGCCCTTCCCCACTGCAATAATGCTGCTATATTTAGATCCAGGACCCAGAATACAGTGGCCAAGTAATCACCCCCATCCTGTGTGACTGATGAACCGCTCCGAGCCTCCCTCCAAGGCTCTGTGGGTGGCTGAGGAATCTCTGCCAGGCCTCTGCCACACAACATAGTGGTCTGTATCAGCTGGCATGTTACAGAAAAACAGACCTTCACCTCTTCTGAGACACCTTCTACAGTCTAACACGCACAAGCACACACACATAGTGAGTTTCACAAAGGAGAGTCTCTCTACACAGATATGGCTAAAAGTCACAGTGGGTGAGCATCACACATACACACAATCAATTCTCTGTGGTTGAAATCGGCCATAGTTTGTGTAAAATATGTAATGGAAAACAAGGCTCAATTTTATACTATTACATCAACTCCAACTGGCACCCACACTCGCAGTTACTTATAATATTTACAAAGTGTTAATTAAAAACATTTCCTCTGAAAAGAAATGACAGACTGGGAGTAGCAGATGATGGAGAACTACTAAACACACACACATAAATACATCACTGTACTCATCTAGCCAAACTTGGTTTCCGTGGTAACAGTCCCCTCCTCTTCCCCCCTCTCTCTTCATCAGCAATTTAATTAAAGTGTGTGAGATGCCAAAGCCCAGTCACTCAGTCGTTGCCGTGTCCGTGTCTCCGTCCTGTCATGTTTGCTTTGACTCACAGAGGCGTCTCCATTCCATCACTCCATTTCATTGGTCTGGTGATTACTCTCTCTCTCTCTCCCTCTCTGTCCAAATCATTATTTCTCATTGCATGTACAGTATGTTATCTGTTTTTTGAGGGAAAGGAGAACAGAAACAAATCTTGCAGAAAAAAGAAAAATGTGGATACATTTGAAATTAAAATGATTCTAGCCCCCCCCCCATAAATAAATAAATCTCACAAAATAATAACGACAGGTCCGTAAACAACAAACAAGACTTCTGTCATACTCTCACGCACCCAACACACTCATCCTCAGACACGCACCCAACATCGTCTTCACCACATACAATTTCAACATCACTAGAGTTCCAGTTCTGTTATTCGCCACTTTTGTGTTTTTCCCAGATCCCCGTCATTCCACTCCAAGGCACAAGCTGTCGCAATTCCCGCTCTCCCACTTCCTGCCTGCCTTCCTGCCCTGAGGCTGCACACTGCATTTCATCGGTCATTAGGTCTAGTATTTAGACACCATGTTAGCCATTGTATCCTTGCCTGATTGTCTTGTGTTTATCCTTGTGATCCAGAATTCTTTGTATCTTGTCTTTGCTCGTGTCATGACCTCCCTCTGTACCTGTTTTGGTGAGTTTTGCCTCGCCCCTTTTGTAGTTTTGCCTGATAGTAATTTGCTCCGGTTTTTGACTTTTTGCTTGCCCCTTGACTAATGTTTTTTGTCTATCTCCTTGTCTAACCTGTATTTGACCACTGCCTGTTACTCGACCACGATTAAAGCCTGTCCGTTTACTTCTGACCTCTGTCTTTGTGTCTGCGTGGGTCCTACTTCCTAGATTCATGTCAACGTCAAAACGATTTTGATTTTTCATTTTTTTGGGTGGGGGGGGGTTAAGTTCATATCATAGCAGAAATGCCACCAAATCCAATAAAATTGTAATTTTTTCATCTTCTGAGCCTGTGCACAAACAAACCTGATAAAGAAATGTCCAACAAAACTAATGTCAGCATATACTGGATGTGTGAGCAGCATCATGGAAACCAAGCACCCTGCTTTTAAAAAGATGTAAAGCATCATCTACTTTTGGCTGAGCTGGACAGATAGTTGGCCACATGATTTTGGACACAGAGTGAATGAAACTTTCCTGTCACATATCCTCACTCTCACTTCCCTCAGCAGCATTTGGACAGTCAAATTCTCAGCAGAATGCAAATCCTCAAGAAGGAAAAAAACTTAATTGATATAACAAAGCAGAGTATCTGAACAGAAGCTGATTATAATTATCATATGTTAGAAACAAACTGTTTTGTTTTGTAACAATGTGCCTCCCCCTCCCCCACATCCCTGGAGGTAGGATCGGAGGAATTATACAGTATATCAGTCCAATAATCTGTCACATCATGTTCTTTACGTAAGCGAATTCCAGCTAATTAATGCGCAGAGAGTACAAAAAGGAAACGTTTAACCTCCTCCAACTTAAAAATAAGTCCCACAATCCTTTGGGTTGTCAGAACTGCGCAATGGGATGTTCCCATTTCCATTGCATAAATGCGTGTATGCATGTGTGCGGTAGTGAT
Source organism: Lamprogrammus exutus (assembly GCA_900312555.1). Classification (NCBI taxonomy): domain Eukaryota; kingdom Metazoa; phylum Chordata; class Actinopteri; order Ophidiiformes; family Ophidiidae; genus Lamprogrammus; species Lamprogrammus exutus. The sequence continues at coordinate 10,921 of OMOW01095517.1, forward strand.
AATTACTGCAGCACAGAGGCTAATTGGGCCAATGTATATTAATTCATTAAAATCTCTCCCTCCTGGTATCCACTTCATATCTGGGCCTCATCTTTGGAAGGGTCGGTGTCCCAGCAGGATCCTGAGAGAGAGACAGAGGAAGTATTCTCAGGTAATATCCATAGAACAGGAAACCAAAATCTGAACACAGATCTGAACATAGATATTCAAAACTACCTTCTGTGACATTGTCTTGGTTTCCTAATTTAATCTCCATATTCTAAGGTGCTTGAAATAGGCTCTGTAAGAGCATGGCCCACTTTCAAATAGAACATATTATCTTCATGATACCATCCATGCTCTTAATTTCCTGGTATTAAGACATCTTTGCGCACGTGTGTGTGTGTGTGTGTGTGTGTGTGTGTGTGTGTGTGTGTGTGTGTGTGTGTGTGTGTGTGTGTGTGTGTGAGAGAGAGAGAGACAGAGAGAGAGAGAAAAGGCATGTTACTAACCTGCAGAGACACAACTAAAGGCTAGTAGGGCCCATAGGGGCTGTTGCTGGTGCCTGGTTTGAGAATTGTTGCCATAGCAAAGTGCTTAGTATTGACTTCTGGCAAAGGGTGACATCCTCTGGTTTTTGTCCTATCCCTATCCTCTGCGTGTGTGTGTATTTTTGTGAGAGATGGAGTGTGTGTGAGTGTGTATTTTTAAGCTGTCCATCTGAGAAAGCCATTCATTACATGTTAAATGAACCAAATGAGCAGATAGCAATCAGCTAAAGGGCACAATGAGCCTCTGCACAGCACAATGGAGTACAATACAGCCAGACTCTGACCTCAAGCCATGTGTGTGTGTATGCGTGCGTGCATGCGTGCGAGCATGCATGTGTGTTTCTGTAGCTTACCTGATGCCATATGAAGCATAAGTGCCAATGATCACATATCTGCTGTACACCACATTTATATAGAGTGCCATCACCAAAGCACACAGCTACTCCATCAACTATACTGCCAAAGTTCTGGTTTGGTGAGTCACAATTCACTTTAGATGTCTAGTCCATTTTTTGAGACAAAAGGAAAACCAGGCTATTTACTGGAGTGGAAGAGAGGGCGGAAAAATCAAATTATGCCTAATCAATTGCATAATAGCGCATTTGAAAAGGAGACGCATACTGGGGAAATGTATATAAATGAGAGGGGAGATGGTGAGAGGGGAAGAGAGAGAGGGAGGGAGGATGACAGAGTCATGACAGACCAAACAGGAAAATGTCTGACAGTAGAAGATGACAGTGAGGAGAAGGGACAAACAAGAAAGGGAGGAAGAGGAACAGGCGGGAGACGAAGAGGCTCAGCAGGGGTTTGAGTGGGATTAGAGCTGATGAGCAACAAAATAGAGGCAATCATACTCCAGAACACTGCCTAGCCTTTACGGTAATAATAGTATCTGAGTGGAAATAGGACACAAGAGGAGGAAAAACAGAAATGAAACAAAGAAAGAAAGAAAAGACACTTATATGGATATTGACTTTTAGATGCATAATTCAGATGCACTCTTGTTTCAGGACAGCAGCTCAGACTCACAGAGAGCTACATGGAGAGCCCAAAAGTTGTTGTTTCAGTTTTCTGTTGGACCCTTGATGCCAAAATACTTGGCCGGAAAAGTCAGTAGTATTTTATATGTTTTGTATGTACCGGAATATTTGCTCCACCATGCAGAGGTTGTATCCTTAAATAAAAAAATCAGCACGACAAATGTCTGTCAGGAGATCTGGACAAGCTTGAACAAAAATGTTGAGCAAAAATAAAGTTTTCAGTAAAGGGAAAAAAATGCATTTGTGTCTATTTTTGGCTAAAGACAAGTCATCTATTGAAACTTTATATTTCTAAAACACCAAAGAATTGAGGTCCACGGCATCACTGTAAATCTGAGTTGTAGCGTTTCAAGTGTCTTTAGTAACTGTGTATAAAACTTCTTAACGGCTGCAAACTCCCCCATGCTTTAATAGGATATTATTGTGAATACTGCCCCCCAGTGGTGTTAATGGTTAATCTTTTATTGATAGATAAGATAGATCGGAAGAGCGTCGTGTAGGGAAAGAGTGTAGAT
>OMOW01095643.1:0-10924 GCA_900312555.1 Lamprogrammus exutus
AATTCTAATAAAGCTGTAAGAGGCACTCACCTGCAAACTTTGATAAACGGTGTCAGCTTTTAGATGTGTGTGTGTGTGTGTGTGGTGGGGGGTGGGTTAAAAAAACAATGTTCAAATCCAAAACTACGAGTGACCTTTAATTATGTTGTGTTCAAAGCAGCTCGTTATTTTAAGTGCTGCATCTTGGGTTTGGGTTCATATTCCTGCCGAAGTTGAAGTTTTGAACGGGTGTGCGAACATTTCATTTTTGTTTGTTGATTTCTAAGTCTCATATCTCACCTCCGTACACTCTACATGTTTGTGACAGTGAGAGTTTATACTCTGCATCGCTTTTATGTATTTTTTTGGTCGAACAAACCTCGGTTCTGTTTTAGACCAAAATGTCAAAAGAGTGTGGAGCAGCTGAGCATAGATTACGCATAACTCCTCCCCTGAGTCCACTTGAAGAATGTCATTCATGGTCTCTTGCCATTTTAATACAATGGTGACTCCCTTACCAGCTGCCTTACTCATAATCTGTCTTCTCAAATTGTCTAATTGAACCCAGCATTGACAATTGTAACTGGTGCTATATTAAAAGACGACGTCTCCATAATTTTAATGTTTTCAGCCAGTTTTATAATAGATTTTATGATGTTACTAATGACACAAAAGCAATGTTAAGTTGCTGTTCTATATAAGCTATGACGTTATGCACAGCTCAGGATCCTGTGTTTTGTTTTTCTGATGGCTCCTCTGTGTACTGAATGCTCAAGGCCAAAGGTCACATTGCATTCAGGGCCACAGTTCAGCTTTGATACTGATTCTAATATTCAGTCCCAAATAAATCAAAATGAAATTATTGACTTTCTTTGACTGGAGCAATTTAAAAAATTGTAAAAATCCAATAATCGTATCCAAAAGCTTTTTTTTGTAATTTTGTGCTTTTATGTCATGCAGAGAACCGATTATTTTGCATTTGTTCATTCAGTTGTGTGGAACTCGGTTTTCTGGACAAATACAATAATGCTTCATTCTCTGCCGCAACAGGTACATGATGTTGATAAACGGCAAAAACGAAGTCTTCATGGTCGACAGAGACAACACCATCTTCCACATAGCCAACCTAGAGTTTCCTTTCCGGAAGGATCCACGTGTCCACTTATCCAACACTCTACTGGATGGGGTGAGTTCTTTATCTTCCTAGTGCTTCACTTTCTTTAGAATTGTTTTGGTATGGGGCGTGGTATGCCCTATAGGTTTATATATAGCCCCGCCCTGCTGCCCAAATTTGCAGACAATTGACATCAATTTCCACACGTTTGTGAAAGTGGAGCATCCTTTTGCCCGACAGTGTAACCCGTTGAAGAGGATGGGCACGCAAAGAACAGGCTGTTTACAAAATGTTTTGAAATGATCTGCTTCCGTGGCCTTTGTGATGTGTGTCGTGTATTGTATTCCTGAGTAGTCGGTTCCCCGTGGAGGTAGGTGAACTTCAACCTGTAATAGTGGACTTAGGGCCAGATTTACTAAGCGTCGCTGCATATTTACTAAGACTGATTATGTAAATGAGCACAGCCGCTGCGAGTTCATTTGAATGTACTGCCACTATTTAAGACGCTTCTTGCGTCCGTTATTGTGGTGTCTCTTCTCTCCATGAATGTGTTCGGGTCATGCAAAATTTAGATGTGAATTCAATTTCATTAGAATCTCTCTCGATCCATCCATCTATCCATCCATCGATATTCTATTCAGAAACACTCTCTCTCGCAAACGTACTCTACCACAATGATCTGCCAGCTCCTAAGAATGACAACAGCTGCCATGCCTACAATCTGGGGCCGCAAAGAAGTTAACACCTGCTTGTTAAAGACTGTAAATCATAGGCGCAATTACCTTTGCCGCAACAGTGACCAGCCATGATAAATCAGTCGTAGCGAGCCATATGCATACATTTCCATTCTCTCCTCCCATTTTTTTGCGGCTTAACATCAGAACGCCCTAAAATGCATATGCATCAACCCAAACACGCACATTTTACAGTTGCGGCTTTTCTCTCATTTTACCAACGCAAACCCCCGGTGCGTCACGTTAGTAAATATGGACAAATGGTATTTGTCTCGTTACCGTCTGTAAAAGCCCCGCAAATCCCGTAGTATATCTGGCCCGTAGACCTTTATTGGCATGTTTGCGTGTTTAAGGTCACAGAAGTCCCAACTCTCCACAGCAGCAGGTGCACAAAGCATGAGTCATTATCACCTCGCTGACAAGAATCATAGGCAATGAAAATTTCGATCAGAAGTGTCTAGCACCGTTTGTGTTTTCCAGTACAGAAGATTAAATGACAGATGAGTTGCCTGTTACTGTTGTCGTTTTCCTCCTGGTGTTGTTTTGCCAGAGTTGAGCAATTTCATGCAAATTAGGTATCTTGTTTCCTCTCGGCTTATGAGGTGCTGATTGATTCGGTGAATTTAGTTTCCCCTCTCAGCTGGGACGTCTAATGGCAGCACATTAGTGATCCTTTGAAGGAGCTATTCAGATGTGTGCTTAGACAGCTACAAGGTTTGTTTTGACTCATGTTTGATATTCATCTGTTTATGCTTCTGGCTCTCTGTTCAGAGAGGTTGTGTTTGGCTGTTCACGTTGATCCCTGCAGAAGCACAGATGTGTTGTCGGATATTTCCTCTTGAGCTCAAAGGCCATGTCTTTATCTTCACCTGCAGATTTGGACTGCAGTTTTCATTGAGCTTTTTTATCAACTGGAGATCCAATATTGTGATGACTGCACACTGTATATTGAATCCCTGACTGGGATTGAATCCCTGACTTGGTCCCGTTAATGCAGCCAATCATTCCTTTGTGTGTGTGCAATGACTGTGCAGCAGATACATAATGATGGCAGCCTCTCGGAATGACATAATTTCTTCCATCCAACTCATCCCACAGAGCAATGCATGTCTGCCATTTATGGAATTTTATGCTAATGATATTTAGGTCACCTGTGTGAAGGACTGCACTTTCACAACGGTCCCTAACTGTGATTGACGGATTACCAAGCTGTAATGATACCAGTTCGATATGCATTCTTGTTAATTATACAAATGAAAATGGTGAAAATGTGTAAATGATTGCATGTACCATGTCAGCAGAGATGAGATAAAAACACTACAACAGTGATTAAAAGGATCCGACCACTGTCTAACGTAAAGCAAACTTTATCTTTTTATGGTTCTTTGAGAACCAGTCATGTGTCCGTTAGGCCCTTTGCACTGCAGCAGCACCTGATTCCCAATCTGAGAGCCTTGCATAATGGATGTGCAGTGCTATTTCTGCCTCATGTCCCTCTTCTCCAGAACCCAGCTCACCCATACATGTACATGCACACTCCTACCCACCTCCTTGCTTTCCTTCCTTTGCCATAGGCATCTCCCTCTCTCTCTGCATGTATCCTCTTGGGAGTGCTCATCCCACTGGTACTTACTTTCTATCCTGCATAACTAGTTTTAAGGAGGAACCCTTTTCAACATATGATATGAAGATTTGTTAAATGTGAATCTCTCTTTTTCCACACTCCCTGTCCCTACCTCTGACTCTGCAGGAGATGATCATTGACAAGGTGAATGGCCAGCCCGTACCCCGCTATCTGATATATGACATCATCAAATTCAATGTGAGTATCCCTGCTATTAGACAATTTGACACATCACTCTTCACTCCGATCTACACCTCAGAACGAATATACAAACAGTATATTGGAAGTGGGCCATTAATACTGTGAACAGTGTGAGGGTCTGTCAGCAGTCCTGTCTGCCCTCTTTTTTTTTTGCCGTCTTGGTCTGGTTTAACGGAGGTAATTTTGATATTTTGTGGTTTCATCCTGCTAGTTCTTGCAAGCTCATAAAATGTTAATTCACACCTAAAGTGCTTTGCCTTATTGTTTGGCAGCAACAATTGTGTGTATAAAATTTACCATTGTATATGCCCAGTTACATTTTTTTGCCTCGTAATGTTTCTTTGGGCTGTTCTGTTTGTTGGCTCAAGAAAAATGATTAAGTCAAAATAATGTAACAGCTGTTAATTGCTAACACTCTGACTAACTGTAAATTAATTCAAGCCCTCAACTATTTGTGTGCTGTTAATGGCAGGCATGCATGGAGAAAAATGAGCTAACACTTTGCCCTTAGCAAGAGTCTGCTCTCTTCCTTATAAAACGTGATGAATGCCATGGGACAAAGGGGGGAGGTTGCAATGGCCATTATGTTTGTCGGTTGCCTCTTTTCTCCATCGATCAGAGGATCACACAAGGAACTGGCTCAATAAAGGCTCCAGGGGTGAGGGGACCATCTTTGTAAGATGGTGCAGAGGTTAGCGGCTCCACAGGACTCCCCCAAGCCATCGGTAAAGCACTGCTGTATTGATCCCGACTTGCTGTTCTTGGCCTTCTCCATTATCTGTGGTGATCTGATCCTTGGCACGGAGGCTCCATCCTGAGACTAAGGATGGAAATGCAGCAGGAGGGAGAGCTCACCACCTGCCAGGGCCATGGCTAAACTGACACCCAACTAGTTTAGAAAGTCAGGTGGAGAGTAGTGTTAGGATGATTTTGATTAGAATGCAATAAGAAGTGTCCTCTACCTGTTATTAATCATTTAGATATGCTTAGATGGAAATTATATTATAAAATACATTTTATAGCAGCATACAGGAAGCTGCTCATATTTCTAAGCCATTTATATTCTTAGTCAACCCACAGAGTGTCAGGATGCTGTTACGTTGAGTGCATACACGACTGCCTCTGCAAAGGTTTAACTGGTCCACCCTGGCTATCACCCTTTGACTTTGACTGAATGTTTTATTCTGCTGTAGCTTTGGAGTAGAAAATGTAGATCTTGTGTCATCTCGTCAGTGACATTCAGCTCACTCACAGTGAATGGACAACATTGCATACTGTATGTGTCTATATATTATTATTTTTGTTATTATAAAGATGTTATGTTGAATTTAAACAGTATGGAGTTTTGCCAATGACATCAGCATGCCCTGGCACTTTTATTTGTCTTTCATTTTGCCAAAAATAGTATTGCCTTTGGTGCAGAATTGGATAGAATAGCATTTTTTTTTTTGCAGAGTTCATCTGTTGAGGTATGGACTTCTTTACTGACATCTGCTGCCTTTACTTCTGCTTGAGAGGTTTGTCGACAGGTACACGCTCTGGCTACTCAGGTCATTTCGCGCTTAGAATCGTGCATCATTCCTTTGTCACACCAGCAGCTGTACCTCTGATAGCACCTCTACAGTCATGGTAGAGTTTGAGATTCTTAAATCCTTTGCATGCCATCCCAACAGCATTCTGCTGTCACATTGGCTAGGTTTACAGACAGGATTGGTAAATGCTAGTACTGCCATTGAGGGTTGGTTTTTTTTTTGCCCCTGAGCTAGTAATAACAAGTCAAGGGTAATGATTTTACCATTAGCCTCAATGTCTTTCATTTCTACATAAATCCTTATGCCTCCAAAGTGCAACTAAATACTCTGCAGTGACATTGGATCTGTATTTCATCATGACATCAACATCCATCTTCAGTCCCATGGCAAATACATAGTTACGTGGTTTGACATTCAAGAGCACACAATGGTACTGTTTGAAATGTGCCAAAATGTTGATAATTTTTACAAGACAAAGTAATACATAAGATATAAAACTCATCAAGGTGTACTTTCCATGACTATAATGGAAGACAAACAGGCGAAACAAAACTACCCTAAGTGGAGCACTGATTTCCTTTATTTGATAAACCCATAGTCTGAAATAAATCAAAGAACTCTACCAACCAGTTAAGTAGTAATTGAATATGAATGAAGTTGTCTTCCCTTAAAGCAAAACATCGCGTTCTCAGGAATCCCAGTCACTGGTGGCTCATGCACAAATGAGGCACAATTCACCCAAAGAACGTTTCATCGGATCAGTTATCACACAGTGCTGAAATAGCCTTTATTCAGTAGTTCATAAGAAAAAGAAAAAAACCTGCTGATTTGTATCCCCCATATCCCATAAAATATTTCACAGCCCCTCAAACCATTTTAAAGCAGTTTGAACTGAAAACTCCTCTCTATTTTTATGACGTACTTATATTTTGTTTTAGAGGTATATATACAAAAGGCAAGCACAACTCTAATAAAGTGACTCATATAGGAGCAGGAACAGTAGGCATCAGGGACTCCTATAACTACATAGGCGAGGCGATCAATTATAGCCCTGGACTGGCAAGGCCATATTTGCATGCATAAATTAGAGAGAAAAAAATAGGAATAAGACAGCTTGTGGTGTAATGCACAGGGGAAGGATGGTGATAATGAGTAGAATGGGATGTGGGAGTTCTGCTGTGGGTGCAAAGTTTTAATTAAATGCCATTTTCCCCTTTAAAAATAGTGATATAAGCAAAATTAAAGTAACGAATGATAACTAGAGCAAGCTTGTAATCAAATACAATTACACAAATGGAAAATGATGTTGATCACTATTACTGTAAAACCTTCTGTGTTGCCTCAAAATACTGTGTATTCTGGCTTAATGATGTAAACAGATAAACAGGACATGTGGATATAAGCAGTTTTAGGCCAAAACAGTCTGAAAGCATGAATGTTTTTGTTAAGAATATCTCAAGGGAAGTTGCACATTAGGCTGCTGTTGATTGTGCCACCTCTGATTTTCTCACCAGCACATTCTCTCATTTAGCACAAATAAGCCCAGGCAGTCACAAAGCTTTCATCAGATTTCTCAGTGCTGATAATTCTTGGCAAAGTGCATTTTGTGGCAGAGTGTGTTTTTTCTGTATCCTCGAGTTCAAAGTTTGTTTATATAGCAACTCACTGTAGCAAGTGTCACAAAGTGCTTCATCAATCACTAAAAACAAAACGGATAACCACCATACACAAGACAGAAAAACACACCACATACTGATAAAAGTCCACAGTTCTGGCCAACAATAATAGGGGCTTCACACAGAGGTTTCACATAGTAGATCTGCCGGCTACTGCAAGCAATCATGTTAACGCAATATAATAATAAAAGACCGCAGATCTAATTTCTGGTCACCGTAGCAGTCATGGCAGCCGTCACGGCGTTAAGTCCCAAGTGTCCATGGGGAGGCTACAACGTCAACCACGTGGTCACCCCTGCTCCCTGCTCTTACCCTTAGACCAAGCGATGGTAAGAAGACCCCGATAATAATGAATGCTTACTTTCTGTTTCTGCACCTCTTAGGAATTTTAACATTTAGTGCAAATTTATACTTGCATCCTTTGTGCTGTAGAATCTACCTCCATGTGTTCAACTACACACACACACACACGATTGGATTGCGTATCGTGTTCACTTGAAATGCTTTTGCAAGGTTCAGTACATCCAGTAAAAATCGTCGGTGTTTACTTTTGGCAAAGGATTTAAGCAGTGAAGGTGACGACGACAAAAATGGCTGAAAGTTTAGCGGAGAAGTTGATCGAGCGATAAACATGCCTGCCAGAATGGTGGGCGTGAAGTCTTTCTAGATTGTCGTCATCATGGTTTACACTGTCAGGAGGTGGTTGCTGAACTTGCTGATTTTTCTGGGCTTCTTATTGCCTAGTGAACGCACTGTAGTATTTAATCATACATATTGACTTAAATAAAGTATGCAAGGGTGTGTGTGTGAGCAACACGGCTCGCATAGCAACTGTACACATACTGTAGTTAGAATCCAAAAAGAGTCCATTTTTGATGATTGCGTTTGTGAACTGAATTCATGCTCTAAAATGCACAGTTCCATTTTAACTTCGTCTTTATTTGGGATTTTGATTTATTGGAATCTAGGATTTTTTTTCTCCCTATCTTAAACTGAGGTTTTGATGAATAGATTGATGCTCGTCTCGTCTTGTCGCCCATGTTTTCCTGGTGAGCAGGCGTGGACAACACATGCCTTGAATCATTCACACTTACATCTCGTTCTGTCCTGATGACATAGCTGACAGATGGTGCAGAATGTGTGGGACATGATACCAGTTGTTGCTTCAGGAAAATGTAGTGCGTTTTTAGTCACTGTGCAGTCACAGAAAGAGAAAATGGAATTCTGGAAGCAATGCCTAAATCAGAGTTTCTCTACCTTTTTCGTCCATCATCCAAGCATCGGGTTCCACAATTCACTTAGTATTTGATTCATGGATACAAAGTTTTATTTTTGACACTGAGGTATCAAGGGGATTAATTGATTGATCCTTTATCCTTTATTATCCCGTAACTAGAATATTTTAAAATAATGTTATAGACCATTTTCACCTATGTCACAATGTCACATGACACTACTAGCATGGTAGGCAGATCTGTGTTTAAAGTATGTTTTGTTATGGCATCTATACCTTGTTTCCTTATTTTTTGCATCATGACACTGGTTCTGCAGTGGTAAATGATTTGTATTAATGATTTGAATGAAATGCCAACTTCTTGTATTGCTCTGGGATGCCATAACCGTAACAAAAGGGGGATGGCAGCTCAGATTATTGGTTTCCTGCATTGTGCTTCCCAAGGGGAATGAGTATGTGCCCGTTCCATTGATTCACAATAATACACCTTAATAGCGTTACCCGATGGTTAGTGAAAAAAGGCTCAAGGTTTCAGGTTTGTCTCACATACTCCCTCTTCCTCGTCAGACATTATAGAAACTGAACTATTACCATGATTTAGACAGCTGCAACTAACTTTATCCAACAGGAGATAAGCTAGCACTTGCCTACTAGTGTGGCGCCAGAACAAGAAGTCACATGACCATCGCGTGTTAAAGGTCTATTGTATTGTTTTCTTGTTGACTCGTCATGATCCCAATCGGTGTCAGCCTTTTCTTTTATGGGTAACAAAGCTGCCACATCATCTTCAAACAGTAATGATGTCCCGTCTCACAAATCCCAGTTCTGCTACTGTATTTTTGTCTTTATACTTAAAGGGCGTCTGCTGAGGATTAGCCTTTTTGTGTGCATTATGCTGTATGAAAACACACAATTATGAGGGGACTCTAAATACTTATTGAGTATTAACGCATGAGTGCAAACTAAAGGTAAAATTTAGGTCACCTTCTGTTTTGCCAAGTGTCTGTTCAGCTCAGTAGAAAGTATAATTACACAAGATTACATACTTATTGGCTATATCCATCTCCTCCTCCACATCGAGCAGGAGGCTTTTTCCTCCTCTCATGGCCTTTGATTCCATGGTTTGCTCTTGACAAGCAAAGTGGTCTTTACCCAACCGTAACGGCGCTGAATACAAACGCCAGTAAGTCACACCTCACTGCCTCTTTGGATATAGATTAGGGAATATATTGATCCATAGTCCATGTCACTATATAAAATCTATTTCTCACACTGCCTCTCATGCTAGCTTTCTTTTCCTGTCTCTTGGCAAAAAAGAAATGGCAGCTTGGTTTCCATGTTTGAGCTCATTTATGTTCTCATGATAAGTTGTGAAAAAACAGTAAATGTCAAGTGGTTGTCATCCATGCATTTATTCTCTGTCCATCTGGCGTATTTCTCAAAATTCACATGTCATTTATTTCTCCACCCTGTGTCTCTAGTTCTTTCAGTTATATTATTATTACTTGATCTTGTAATCACTTTGTCAGCTGAACAACTGCGATATCTAGTGATTATTTTCATTTTACCAGCCTTTTGCAGTGATTGAGGAATTACTGTCCTTGCTGTAATGGAGGTATTTCATCCCTAACTCATCTGACTCTAGGTAACACGTTAAATCACGCGGTCATGCAGTCATATTGTTTAATTGGGCGGTGTGATTTTCTCCAATCAGGTCTATTCTCCACCCAGTTCTATTCTCCACCAAACTACTTAAACGAGAAACTGGGAGCAGGAACTTGTGCATTGTTTGGCTTTTTCTACCATAGACAAGACGGACCAACAGATGGGCTTGATGGCACCTGTACTTGGCCTTAGTGCCCCTGTCTGTGTGAGAGGCTGTGATGGCTCAGGTCATTGGTGCTTATCTACTTGGAAAGACTGTGTGTGGACTGCCAAGTATGACAAGCGTCGGAGGGAGCTGTTGTCATAGTGACAGGGAAAAGCTGATTCCATTGCACATGCACTGCTGTGTCCTTTTTAGTGTTAATATTGTAGAAATCCTGTTGACTGTGTGGCAGTCCTGTTTGTCCTTTAGGCAATGTCAAGTCAGATTTGTTGCTGGGGCAATTCATCCACTTTTGATAAATCTTTGATATCTGTAAGAGTTTTCTCCAAAAGATACTTATTTCAGTCTACTCACTGATAACCTTGGAGATGCACATTGAGTCCAAATAAAAACTAATAGAGATGATGTGGATTTTGCTTTATCTGGTTGTCTACACTATTTTCACACACATACATATGCTCAGAGTGTACACGGAAATGTCTAATCCTCTCTCTTCCATTCTTTTTTTCCAGGGACAGCCTGTTGGCCAGTGTGACTTTGGTGTCCGGCTGTTATGCATAGAAAAGGAGATCATTTCACCCCGGATGGAAAAGATGAAGACTGGACAGATTGACAAAACCAAGGAGCCCTTCAGTGTCCGAAATAAGCCCTTCTTTGACATTCACGCATCACGCAAGGTAATGTGAACAAAGACATCCTTTCCTCTTGTTCTCTACATTGGTTTTACGGATAAGGCCAAGTAAAATCAATTTCTTATCTAGAGACAAAATGTGAGTTTTCACAATGTCCTTTCAATATGTCATGGTTTGCCTCTATGACATTTTATTGTTCTCATCAGTGGCTGTAGTGACTTGGATGTTGATCTTTACCGTAATGCCAGTGGCCTTTGAATGTGTATCTTAGTACAAGTAATAGTGTCAGTAAAGCCTTTGCTTGTCTAATAAATCACCCCTTTATCTAAAGATATTGCCACATAAACATAATTAGAAGGCTTTTCCCCCC
>OMOW01095856.1:10002-21574 GCA_900312555.1 Lamprogrammus exutus
ACACACACCCACAGTCCTCATTATGTACTACAGTTTCTCAAACAGGAAGCAGGATGAGAAACTGTAGTACATAATGAGGACTGTGGGTGTGTGTGTGACCCGCTTTGTCCCTCGTTAGTCCACATGTGACATAAGAGTACACCAGTGAAGTGTGCTGCTCCATTTTTTTCTCCCCCAAGGTAGCCACAGGGCAGAGGACATTACTCTGATTCAATAAATTAGTCATAACACGATGAGCGTCATTACTGCATTGCTTTTTCAAAATAGCCTTTTTACTAAAACATCTCTGTTCCAGTTCATTTCATGTTCACAAACAAAACCCTTAACTAGTCAAAGTAATCATTCAAAACGAAGACCTGGTTTGTAGTCTTATCATACGCATCCCAATTGCCTGTGCAGTGACACCGTTGTAATGCCCTCAGTGTGCTGATAACATCTGCCTCTAAATGAGACAATAATCATTACAAACTCTATACTATGCAGAAAGGCGCCTGCAGTGATGATGGTGTTATTCTTAAATCCAGCACATTAACTCAGCCTATTGGACCGACTGCAATGCTGCACTCAATGCCTGGTGACTCACTGGACCTTTTCAATGCGCCTAAAGCAACAAGCCATGTGGGAAATGGAGAAAGGGTGAAACCACAATTGGCACAGACCCAAATGGACATTGGGAAATATTCATGTTTCCATTGCAAGGTTTACAGAGAAATCATTTATGTAGGCGTGTAATTAAATCAATGAATTAATGATGCTATATGGGTGATTGTAAGATACTTTAATATGTAAGACATTACACAGAGCTCTTACTGTGACTTTGCGACAGGGCCTACAGCTATTTGGCATACTGCTAAATACTGCATTATGAGTACAAACCAGATAAGTGATACTCCATTATGTTGTACTGTACATTACAGTGTAGCTATCATGTAGCATGTCATTATCCATATGTGCAGTAGAGGGCATACACTGATTGATACAGTGTCATTCTGCCTTTCTGTGTAAACATGTCATTTTCTAATCATACAACCGACTCACCTTCTGCCAGACATAGGCTTCATGCAGAGTGATGATCTCGTGCTCTCGGTGTTCACCCTGCACGGCACACACCACGCAGATTATCTTCTCGTCCAGTTTACAGTAGAGGGAGCCTTCTTGTCCATGCTCCGTGCAGCGCAGTCTCTCTACCGTCACACTGTCCCTCTTCCCAGGCTCTGCAGCCGCCACGGCCTCCTCCCCAGCCTCTGCACCCTTAACTCCGGCTTCCACCTCACCATCCACAGGTGCACCACTCGGGGCTCCCCCTCCTTCTCTATCAGCACTGTCACCGCTCGCATTTGCATCAACACTTTCCACTTCAAGTGATGCCGTAGTAGGTTTCCCTGCATCTACGAAATCCATGACGGGCACTGTAATTGCCCTGTCCACTGCGGCATTAATCTCATCCTCAGCTCCACCTGCAGCCCCATAGTCTCTGTTCATTCCAAGGCTATCGTGGTTATAAGGCGTTAGCGGGTGATGTGTGCTGCTGGCGTGACTCTCAGCATGGACAGAGCAGAAGGCAAAGCTGCAGATAAGACACACTTGCGTTGATACTTGGGCCTCATCTGGCTCGCACGCATCACATAACCCATCCATCTGCGGCAGCTCCTCTTGTTTCTGCCCCGTGTGTTCATCCAGGGCTTCTCCTTGGCTGTTCATGGTGGCCAACGTAAATTCTGGGAGTCAGAGAATTAAGTCTAAAAAGGAGACACATGGAGCAGAGGGCAGGTTATAAATAGTTGTGTGACTTGAGTATCATTATCATATTTGCACAGGGGGAAATCCAAGATCATCTGGGCTTATCAAATGCCCCCAACAGGTCACAGGAACCAAATTCCTGCAATACACTATCACACTAAACACCAAATACTCTGCAGGGGTGGTATCTGCAGTCACTGAGCTGTCTTGGTACAGAAACACATTTATTGAATCACAAACACAAACTGCTGAATGCATATGCATCATGCCCCTCAGCATGACCAAACGCCAACGCTCTCCTCTTCCTCACCTCCCTCTGTGTGCCTCGGGCCTTGACCTTTTCACGTTTGTTCGTTATTGTCTTTCCCTCTTTCACTTTTAATGGACTCTGCAGGAGTTCAAGCTCAAGCATGAAAAGACTGCGTGTTTGAAAAGCACGCACGCACGCGCGCGCACCTATCTTTTCTTTCTCACCCTCTCTTTTCCCTTGGAGCCTTCCTCTCCTGAGCTGTTTGTGTTCTCATCCCCACTGCTGATACAAACAACCAGCAGAAAAATGCGCTTCAATGCAGAAAAACTCCCTCTTCCCCTCTTTCACCGCCTTCTCTGCTATCTCTCTCACTCACACTCACACACACATTCGAGTTGCTCCCCTCAAAGAAACACAGACGCACTTTCTGCCTCATCCTGTGGGGCTTACCAGTTGGCACGTCACTGCGTTGTGTCTTCCTCTTATTTCTGTCTAGCCTCGTTGGGAGCTAATGCTCGTCAGTGGAGGCGTTAGCTTGACGGCTAATTTCCGTAGCATAGTCGTTTGTTTGACTTCCGACTGATCTGCTTTATTTGTAAAGCTGTAAACGAGCTCCAGCTCCGATAACGCAGCGTTTACTTCCTTGTTTTCATCAGCTGTTTTTTTCTACTTCCTGCTCCTCGGGTGCAGTGTGTGTGAACGGCAGAGACACACACAGGCTGGAGAGAGGAAACCCGCCTGGCAGACACAACAAAAAGGAGCGTAGCTTCTGACAAGGAAAGGATTTAAAGGTAAAATAGATCTGAGTATATGTGTGTAGTATCAGGCCCACTGCTGGCAAAACGAAAACATAAAGTAAAATTATGGAGAAAAGTGTTGAAATCTTACGAGAATAATATCGTAACATTAAAAAAAGTCGAATAATTACAAAAATAAAGTTGGAATATTTCAAGAAAAAAAGGATAAATGTTACGAGAATAAAATCGTGACACTTCCAGAAAAAAGACGGAATGTTACGAGAAGAAAGTCATAATATTTCGAGATAAAATCGAACTGTTATGAGAATACAGTTGTAATAATTCAAGAAAAAAAGCTAAAATGTCACAAGAATAAAACATTATATTTTAAGTCAAACCGTTACGCAATTCACCCACAATACTTAAAATTTCAACTTACTCTCTAATATGACAAAATAATCTCTACTTTTTTCTTGAAATTTTACGACTTTTTTGTCTTGAAATCTGCGTAATATTCTGCAATAAGTAATAAGTAAGTAATTCACCATGAAACAAAGTTATGTTGTGATTGACATTCAGGTGGTGCCTGCATGGTGACCCACATTTTCTCCATTCTGTTGCCCTTAAGGTGCATCAATAAGGAAAATCATGTGTGGGCACATGAACTTGAAAAGTCATAAATAAGTGGGAAAGTCTAAACGTCTCAGAGATGGTGTGCCCATAAAAGATTTGTTAAAAAAGTTGTCACAATTAGTTATATTTGTTATTCATGATCTTTTGCATCTCCTCCAATAAATTCACACAACAGTTTATTGTCTTAATACAAAAAACATATACTACACACCTAATCTGCATCCCCTGGTGTTCCTGTAGCTGGTGTAACACTAAATAAGCAAGCTGTCTTTGTCAAAAGAAAAAAGTAAACAAAATACAATTCCTCCACCACATTAATATTTTTCCAACCCAAACCACTTGAATATATTACATCAATATTCAAACTTCCCATGTCATAAGTCTGAACTTCCCTGGAGGACATGAAGGCATAATGAGTTGAGTTTTCAGTCAGGAAGGAAACCACCTCGAAAATTGCATCTCCCCCCTAACCCCCATTTAAGCAAAAAGTTCCAGGAGGGGTTTAGATCTGTCCAATGAAATGTCACTCAAATTGGAGCTAACGCTTAGTTTACACCACTGGCTGCTGACTTAAACTCAGACAGAACAGCAACATTTTTAAATGTTCTTAGCTAGAAAGTCCCCACAGTATCTTATTATACCTAGAGCATGTATTTAGAATAGTGATTAAACTGTTGACTGGAACTATGAACAGACTCCTGCCAGCCATTAAGAAAGCCAATCCATACCCCTGTTATAATACTAAGCTCCGATGACTAAATTAACATGTAGTGACACTATTAAAGCTATTTTATTTACTTTGTGTTGCCAGTTTGTAAATGCTGGAGTCACATGTTTCTCTGTGCCACCACTACACAGAATTCATCAGCAACATAAGCAAAAGCAATGCACGCTTATATTGCAAAATGCAACCAGCTATTTAGCAAGGGAAGATCTTAGCTGTGTTAGAATGTATACAGTTTTAAGGTTAGGTATGAATTTACAGGATATACCAACAAAAGAAGCTACAGCTACAAAACCAAAGAGTATTTGATAGCTGAACACAAGAATGTTATAAAAGCTCAAGCTTTATTTGAAAGGGGAAAGTGTGAATTTAAACAACGGTGGTAATGGGACGTTAGAATAATTGTGGCGTCTGTTTCTCCTTCTGCTCATATCCATAAACTCAATTTTTCTCCATAAACCAGCTTTAAGAAAGAGAGAGAAAGATGTTGTGAATAAGCTGTTATCTGTAGAGAGGTCTAAAGAGGCTAATGAACACACACAAGCAGTATTTTGGCAACTTAAAGACTGAACTGCAACTTAAATGGCACACCATAAATAACTGGACTAAAACTAGGCTCCGAGTATGCCTCCAAATCCATCCAGACACGAGTGCTGATGCCGTTTTTGCCAACAATTTCAGCTGTACTGAAGAGGCGGTGCCATAAAAAGACTTCCATCAGGTTTATTAGAGAAAATCAAGGAAAACATACTTCTCCGATGAAATAAAATTTCTTGTTGGCATACAACCTGCTCATGCCAGACCGATGTAATAATTGATATTCAAACTGTGTTTCCAGCTGGTATTACATCATAACAGATGTATCATTTTAGCACATGGGATTGAGGGCATATATTGACTGCCAAACACTCATAGTAAGCTCAGACAGTATTGTATTATCACAGCATTAAACTGCCCGTTAAAATCTTCATGATGCACATTAAACTGAAAACAATTAAATGGACCATTGATTTCCAAATCATTAGAATAAGTACAAACTAGAAATCCAATCTGTGGTTACTGAAAAGAATCTTCTTGATGTTTCTTGATCACAGCTTTTGTAGATAAACAAAGTATTTTGTGCAGTAGAAGCTGCAGTAAATGTGTTTAGCTAAACTGTATACCTATATAGCTGACAAAAGCTTATGCTGGGAACACAAAGAACACCCAGCTCTCAGAAACAGCAGCCAACAGTGAAGCGGGTAGATTTGGCAGACAAACAGAGCAGACGGAGAACACTTACCTAATGCCTCAGCTTTAACATTGTTTTATTGGCATGAGGTCAGTTGTTGGTCTCAGGCAGAGATGGATTGTCCTTCAGTGCAGTGAATGCTTCTTGGACTGAGTTAGCATCTTTCTCCTTTTTTTATTTGTTGATATTTTAGCCTGTCTTCTAAATCCTTATTGGCCCCCTTGAACACTCTGTGCAGTTTCCACCACTCTCTGCAACTTGTCACAGCTGTGAATCGTCAAACAGAATCAGTATGCTCTGTTTGTAAGGATGTTTGTAAAATCCTGTTGCTTGTTTGATGAAACAATATTGCAAAACTTTGCAGAGTAAAACCTGGAACCCCCATCTGTCTGGAGCAGAATTACACTTATACAATTTTGTTAATGGCATTGCACTGCATTGCATTATATTGGTCTTTCTAATGTTTGTTCTTTTCTCATTTATATGCCGTGTGTTGTGCAACACCACCACTAACTACAGCATCAAAAATGGGAATAGAATTGAATCAGCACCTCACTGACTGAGGCAGGGTCAACTACAACTGCATAATATTAGCTTCAGAAAGATCGAGGTTTTGGATTGTACAAGTGTTTCTTTCTTTCTCTCTTTTTTTTTTGGTAGCTCGGTGTAAATAGAGCTGTTGTCAGTCTACTCCTGCACTTATCTAGAGTAGTTCTCCAGCTAGAGACGGGCCCTGTTTGCTGCGTTTTTGTGTGTTTGTGTGTCAGAGCCAATGAGCAGAGACACAGAGGTGAGATCAACATCTTACAATATTCTTGCAGGAAAACAAATGTGCACCAATAGCACATTAAGCGCTTCAATCTGAGAATCAACCTGAGAATATAGATTATTTAGGAATATAAAAGTTTAATGTCAAATCCTATTGTTTCCTTTTTTTAATCCAACATGCAAAAAACTTGGTATGAATTATGATTACTTGCACATTATGCTTAACAGTTGAATTTCACTACATCTGCAAGGGAATCACAGAGGGAAATTTTGGCCCTATATGAGGAATTCTTACATAATAAATATCCCAATGCGTGGATTCCAGAATCCATGTCCTTGATCATAGCCAACAAGGAACTCAGATGAAAAAGGGAATGAAGAGCTAATGATCTAATGCCATAATTGATGTACTGTATTAATCTATCTAACCATACTTCATAAACCAGTCATGTTTGACATTTAAGAATATCACGTGATTCAGATCACGTGTACCCACTGTATTATTTGAGCGTTGAATGAATTAAGTTGTAAGTTTAGAGAATCATTACATCACATAATTGAACATAAAAATTTACCTTTCCTTCAGTTTTCAAAAAAATGAACGTTGCACTTTTTGTTGTTCTTTTGTTTTGTCTGTACAATGGCAGCACACTCACACCTGTCTGTGTCATGTCATGTTAAACCAATTTTTAAAAAAAATCAATGATACAAATCAGTCTTGTAAGATTTCTATATAACATTATTATTTCAGAACATTACATTGTCTCAAACCCTGTGTGATAGTAACATGATATTCCTGCAAGGACATAGAGCGTGTCTGGCATCATATGGTTGCTTTACAGTTATGCAGTCGTATTAGTAATCTATACTTTCTTTTATTCAATTTTACTGTATTTCATCATCCCAGTCTATGAGTGAAATCCCGAGTTTCCTCAATAAAGAGGAAGAGATTACTTTACCATGCAGCTGTCAAAGGTGGTATTGCATTAGTCAAATTTGCTCATTTCCAGCAGGAAATTCACAGCTCACCCACATCACAAATGCCACTTCCATGGCAACGGTATAGGGGTAATAAGGGGATAGTACCAATGGGAATTCTACTGCCAGATTTTTACTCGTGCTTCCCATATGAGAATGATAAAATGATGACTGGAAATCAGCAATGTGGCCTTTTAACAGATGTAAAATGTTTACGGCAATATCTTTTTTCCCCGTTTAGTTACACATGTTGGGTATTCTTAGTCATTTGTACTGAATGAAAGGTGCAGCATACAGAGAAGAATACCTAAAGACTAACAGGAAAAACACCGGTGGTCTACATATGGTAATTTTCCTGCTTTTTATTTCTAGGCAAGAGTTTACATTATTTAGTGATTTGAATACATGTTTTTGGTTCATTTTTCTCAGCACCTGATCACGGTGTCCTCCCATCTGAGCTAACCCCACAGTGTCAGTGTTTTAGATAAAAAATGTATGCTCTTTGAAAATTCTTATTTGGTGCATTGCTCTCATCATAAATACATTTGGTATGGAATTCATTATCATACGTATACAATGCACCGGCTCATTACTGTCTGCTCACAGTCTACTGAAAAAGGGATCTCTCTCTCTCTCTCTCTTTCTGTTTGTTTCTTCTGTCTCTCTTTCTCATAGGAAAGAAATAAATCCTGAGTGCTCCCTTATGAAAACGCTATTGAGTTACCGAGACAGGAGGCTGAGAAAAATGCCACTCCCCACAAATGGTGACGTCTTTGAGGATATATTTATGTATATATATATATATATGTATATATGTATTTGTGTGTGTGTGCCATCAAATTCTGACATAATATGCAAATGAGCAATGTAGTCCTCTTCAAACTGTGTTGTCATTATTGACAATCTTCTCTTTACTTCTCTTATGAGTCACGGAAACTCTTTATGGTCCTCTCGTCTGTTCCCGAGAAACACAGAATCAATATCTTGCTTCAGGGCAGCAGCTTTCCATCAATAAGTCATTGAATCAATGATTCTGTGAGAGTTCTGCCATATGCCTGTTTTTATAAATCCAGTTTCTATCTTGGACTAGATTTTCAGAAGTAAATATACAGAGAAAAGCAATGACCGTGAACAATTGTACCTTTAAATAATGAAACTAAATAATGAATATATGACATTAATAAATTAAACTATGATTTCTGCCACTCATGGTTCCTCTGCACAGCCATCTAGCAGCTTCAACACATCTCAATAAGATGTTAAGACGTGAGCTGCAACATATCAAAGTTGGTAACATATGAAACATATCACTGATCAAAGAGAGTTGATTCATGCCCGCTCAAAACGTCTTTTACAGTAGTAATTGACACAAGTTTTTTATAAATATTCACATTTGATTTAAATTAATTATTTTAATCATTGAAGATAACACGTCATGTGCACCATAAATAATGACAGTAGTGTCTTTTAGTCAGACATGGCACTGGTGACATGAAATAAACTCAAAACATGAATAATAAAATAGCAGCTGAATCAAACTCGTACTTGATTCGTCTCACTTGTCATAATGTGAGACTGAAGTGTTGTTACTGTGAAAGGATTCTGGCGTTTTTCTTTTCAACAGCTCAGCTCATACTGTCTCAGCTCTTCAAATTGAATAAATATTACATCCTCCCCCAGAGGGTAATAATAATTATTGTAAAGGGCTCTGTGTGTCTTTTAATAAGATGTAGTTTGCAGTGATTTTCATTATTATAAATGCTGAAGAAGAGATGTAACATATCATCAAATTCTAATCTAATGATAGAATTAGAGGTAAAGACATGACAACAACAGTCTGGGTTTCTCATCTGGCTCCTTAGGAAAAATAGTTGCCCACCCCTGGTCAAGGCAATAACCTGTTATATTTCCTAAATGAGACCGGAGTTATAAGTGGACTGTTGGGGCTGGACAGACGTATGCACTCTAATGAGTGCCCCAGTAGTATATAATTCTTAAGCTCCAAATCAACATTATTTATGCTTCAGCAGTACATCACGTTTATAAGTTTGGCTTGCCCCCACAGCTCTCCGTCTTGGGCCAGAGGTTTCCACTTAGTCTACTTAGTTTTCTATTTAGTTGAGGGTAATGGTTACAGGGAACATTGAGGTTATTACTCCAACACCAGCAGTTTTAAATACAAAGCAATGGACAATTATTGTGGACATTTCTTATGAATTCACTATTGTGCTTCCAGGTACACAGCAAAGGCAATATGGCTAACCTGAGGATTTGTTTAAACCTTTCTGGCTGTCTGACCACAGCTATGAAATCGTTGTTTTTTTTGTTTTGTTTTTTCATAGTTGCACCAAGGTATGATGGCCCAAAACCAAATATTTGTTCCTCTTTTTGTTTTCAGTTTCAGGCAAAGTTGGGTAATCTTTAATATAATCTTACAGAGTGAAAATTGCTATGCAGTCAAGCAGAAACACTGAAAATATGAAAATATATTTACTCATCTCCCAAACAAAATGTTCTTCATTGTATTTTTTTCACAGCTCCAATAAACAATCTGTCGCACATGCACTTCAGGTGACAATAGTCTCAAAATAGCAATGGTTGGCCAAAATAAAGCAATGTAATACAAAATAAAAATGAGGCTTAACATGAACAGAACCATCGCACAGAACAGGATCATCACATGCTGTATGGAGAGACAAATGGCTCCATTAATATGTCAGATTATGATGACTGAGTTCAGTGAAGTATGTCTGTACATGTGACGGTATTTAAATGTGTGTGTGCGTGTCATGTCATGTGTGTGCTATGTATAAGTGATGCTCAGCATTATGCGAGAGGAGTAGGAGATGAAGATGTAGGGGGACAATGACTTTTGGGTGTAACGCAGAGCAGCTAAATCTACCTGAGGACAAAAATCCATTTACAGCCTTCAAGACTGGAGGTGACGACACTGAAGCTGAATTACGATTGCCAAAATGAACATTCTCATCTCTACTGTGTATCAATATCAAATTATGTATAGCTGGGAGAAAGAGACGAAAGAAAATGAGGAAGAAAGGAGAGAAACTAACTTTGTGTGACTAAAACTGCATAATAATTTATGTTAATGATATTCTAGATTTTAGTACAAATGAAAAACAGTGGGATTGTTGTGATGTGTGTGTGTGTGTGTGTGTGTCTGTGTCTTTCATTATGTGTATATGAATGTGTATTGGGGTCTGTTTGTGTTGTTGGATTTTGTAGAAGGAACTGTGTGATTAAATGTGGGAGGTGATGTGTGCGCCCGTAGTCTCCAAATGAATTAATTCTGACTTAAACCAAAAAGTTTTCAAGAAATGTTTCAGATTTTATGAAATGCTAATCCTGTATATTGTTCTTCTGGGCCTCACATATTTCTCTATTGAAATACAACCTGCGGGGGAAAACTTTAGCAGAATAGTTCTTACTGATAAAGAAATGAGTATGGAGTTTTATATGTAATTGGGAGGTCATCTTATATTTCCATGCAAGCAGATGAAGGGAATGATGGGATTCTGCAGACTAAGTTTGTTTGGTTGGTTGGCAGGTCCAAGTGGTGTGTGTCAATGAAACCCATTTTAAACATGTTTTTGAGTTATTCACTGTGACATTGTTTTGAGCCACAGGCACACTCACACACACAGAGAGAGAATGAGGCACAACAGACTATTACACTCGCTCAAATAGCTAAAATGCAGAGCAGTGGTGCTACAGTACATAAAACTCAGGCCTCACAACAGTACAACTTTCCTCAGCTCTTTTTCTGTCTGACACTGTGTCCACCTGTGTGTGTCAGAGGGGAACCAGCTCCAGCTTTCTCCGATGTAAAATAAATGGGTGCGTAACAATAAATGGGTCCAGCAACCACCTCTGACCACAGCTCAGACAAAACGCTAAACCACTCCCACAACACATTCAATCAACTGAGCCGCAGCTGTTTAAGTACATAAAGGCGATGCTGTGTTTTCACCACCTTCACACGGAACAATTGGGAATAAACGATCAATTTGCAAATCAACATCAATCAAATGGATAAACCAGTGATGCGCCATCACTGCCTGGGCATGTGCTCCATCACCATGCCTCTGCCTTGCCCTTTCTGGTCCAAATGGTGCTCTTATCAGCCTCTTACACACACTGTTCCCACGGTAACTGTCTTACACCACTAATCTGAGGCCAGCGGTGTGCAATCAACAGTTTCCTCTGTGCTTTATGGTCCACTTTTGCTCATGGTTGCAAAAATAGGATATCAGGGGATAATGGTAATACAGTTGTTCAGAATCATCCAGGCCTGCTAACGTGATGTCTTTGGACTCTCATTGCACTTTGTGCTTGTATTTGACTTTGGAACTCTGTGTGTGTGTGTGTGTGTGTGTGTGTGTGTGTGTGTGGGTGTGTGTGTGTG
The DNA here is from genome assembly GCA_900312555.1 of Lamprogrammus exutus. NCBI lineage: Eukaryota > Metazoa > Chordata > Actinopteri > Ophidiiformes > Ophidiidae > Lamprogrammus > Lamprogrammus exutus. Next base: position 21,487 of record OMOW01095856.1, read on the forward strand.
TGTGTGTGTGTGTGTGTGAGGGATATATTATAGATAGGTTTGTCTTCGTGGAACAAAGGGGCGTACGTGTGTCCATCACACCTCTCTT
>OMOW01095902.1:0-13842 GCA_900312555.1 Lamprogrammus exutus
CCCACTACCAGAAATTATGCAGTCGAGATTCCCACATTTGGGGAATTCGCAGGGGTCAGCACAGCCGGAGTGCAATGGCTGAGCCTCGCCCTGGGTGAACCACCTTCTTGATCATGGTATCTCCACTGCCAGGTAAGTATGAGTTGCTTCAGTTAAAGATTGAAGAGTCGTGCACAGACCTACCACTCTGTCTGACGGTCATGACAAGTTCAAACGGAAAAACATTGCCTTAACCAGACGCCATTATAGCTCTGTGAATTTTAATAAAGGAGACTTTAAATTGCTGCTTAAAAAGCTGACAAACATTTGCGACATTTTCCTCGAGAAAGTGAAAAAAACATTCCCATCATGCATTGCTGTATTACCATATCAATTCCTATCCTCAAGGTATTGTGTATTTACGCTCCTCCATAAAATGCGTGAAAAGCCCACGGCGTATCGATTCAAATGGGGCAAAGAAAATATATGCCTGCAATAAAACGTTGTTTAATCGACGTGAAAATACGATAAGTAAAAGGAAAACTGATTTTCTCACGAGTCACTTCCTGCTTTGTTACAGCTGGTGGGCAGCTGCATTGACGATTACTGCCATCTGCTGGTCTGGAGTGTGAACAACTACTGTTATACAAACAATTTGAATTTAACACTGAAAAAATAGATATGATTCATTTTCTAGCTCTAATTTGAGCACTAGCAATAAAACGACACGATGTACGTCTGAACCGACGACTACGCGCACCTTAACCGCTATTGGTAAAGTATGGAAAAGCTGCATATAAAGACTAATAAAGTGCACACATATCAACAACTGCGTTGTAAATAATTTGTACAGGAGCAGTGTATCGTTTACCATTGAAAAGTCATTGTTTTCTCACCTGTCCGTAATTATCTGTCAGCCCAGTCTCCTTTGCCGGTCTTCACAGCCACAGCCCACGACCATGTAACGTATTTCTGCGTTGAATCAGCCTAATTGTAAACTAAAAAGCCAGCACCAATCCAGATACTTCAAACCCCCACTGTGCTCCATCAAACAGTTCCAAACGGAACAAACAGAAAACTCCATAAGTTTTTTATATAAACGACAGGAGTCCCGCAGGTGTTCCCAGAATTCGTTTGCAGCTTGTGGTGTAGACATGCTTATACAAGGCAAATAGCTACATTTATCTAACTATGTCTTAGAAACTTGCTAAACCTATAAACGATACTTTCACAACTAACTAACCAACAAGAATAAATTTTTTCTTTTTCTTTTGTCTTAAAGTCCGGTGTTCGCATAAAGTCAATTTCTGACGCTGCTAGTTTACGTTAAATAGCTTAAAATAGCTCCAGTTTGCGTTTCCGTTACCCATAAATCAGTGGTTGTGGTACTTCAAAATCGGATTAGGATTGAGAACTGTTGCCATATATAATCTAAATATAGTACGAGTACAGTTAGATAGGTTTAATATGGACAGCAATATGTGAAAATAAATATAAACTAAACGTGATTGTTAACACTGTAAAGGGGGCTATCGAAGAGTGGGATATTCATATTATCTGCAACTGCATGTTCTAATTTGGTTCAGTTTATAGATAAACCTGTAGTTATTTGACTAAATTTTGCAGTTTGTCATTAAATGCTGCTCTTGTAGTGTGTAAAACGTGTGTGATTGAAGTAATTTCTTTATTGAAATAGATCTGTCTAATGAAGACAGACACTGATCTACCTGTGAGGTACTGTCATCTCACTGTGTTTTTGACTTTTGGTGCCTGTAAATGTGACTACATACTTCCTGTTTGACACGTTTTTCCAGGTGTGTCGCAGCAAGAATAACAGCTATTCTACCTAACCTGCTTTCATTTTGTGACACTGTGTCAGTCTAACGCGAGGCGAGTGTTGGGTGGTTTGATAGTGTGCCGGATAAACTGTGATGGATCTATAAAATTGCTCTACAGCCAGGTTCCTATTCCCATTCTGTGTGTGTACACAACTGTGAGTTCATGTTTGCTCAGTAATCTCTTGCTGAACCTGTCTGATGGGTGTGGGCTGGCTGCCACTGGCTTTCACAGGTATGTGTAGCAGAACAGAGACTTTCACAAGCTTCACTGACCTGAGAGTGGAGGGAACTGCAAGCGCTTCTACCTACAACAGAAACTGATTTCTCACCAAAAGAGGGGGAAACACACTCTGACACACTGTGACACGGGACAGAAGAAGAGGACATTCTGAGAACACGGAAAATACTGTTTTGGAGGGAAGAAGAAAGAAAAAATCCTTCAGAATGTGAAATAACCCAGAAGAAATTCTTTAACGGTAGTTTGACCAATGGATCTGGGATCCTAATGTGGAATTTTAGGTTCTGGGATGTCCATGATGTTGCTGTGTTTCTCAGCATCACATTGTATATGTGTCACTTAGGTAAGCATTCAAGCATGTGAGTACCGTCTATGACTATTGTGTTTTTGAGCAAGCCTATAGGGCAGCACTACATTTGTTAAGTACATAGGTTAAGAGTTGTGCTTGTTCAATAGAAACTCAAACTGAGAACTTGGCAGGAGCACAAGCTGGAGATAAAGCTCTCCAAACTCTATATTTTCCAAAGATCTGTGTCTTAACTTGCATACCAGGGCCAAGTGGGGCAACATAGCACTGCCATGCACTCATGGCCAGATCTACCATGAGCATATCATGGGTGCCAGCAGGATCTTTTCATTTAAAATGAGAAAACAAAAACAATGTCACTGTGTGATTACAAACAGCAGTTTAGCAGCATAGAACATGAAAAATGAAACAAATGATTGGCTTAATTATTGGTATGGATCTTACAATAACCAGATATCAGTATCATGAAATGTATGATAGTTATTTCACATAGATTCATAATGAGCATTGTGATCTCTGTGCCATTATAACATACAGGTTTTATTGGTTACTCATCAGGTAGCCAAGATGACACAAACATAAATGTACCTTTCCCACCAATGCCTTATTTCTTAGTCAGCATTGGTATTCTCTTGTCTAATTCTTTGCCTGTTCCGCCTCTGGCAAAACCAGACCTCCCCACTGCAACTGAAACTGTTAAAATATTTGAATAATGGGCTGACAAAATAGAGACCAAACCAAAACTGTAGACTTCACTCAAATCGCAAATGCCTGTTTGACAGGTTTTAACCCACTAACAACCTGCTTGTCATATAACAACGAAACATACAGAATAACATGTTTACAGCTGTACTTGGAATGTAAAGGAAATTAGTCACTATTTCTGACAGCAGCATGTTAAGTGTGACTAGTTGTGTCCTATGACAACTGCAAAAATTATGAGGTGAAATACATTGTATGGAGTCACATTGTGTCATGTGTTCAGTTGTAATTCGTCTTTACTGGAGGAGGTTGAACAGTAACTCAGGTTTAAGGTCCATCGATCCATCTGTCCATCCGTCAATCCATCTGTTCGCTTTACAAATAACCTCAGGGTTTTTGCACTGTTTTTGCATTTTGTGTCCTTTGCTACATCACAATATATTTTACCCAAAAATGTTTTACTTGTCTTTATCTTTTTCTTTGTGGAAGCTGGAGCCATTTCCATCCACTCTCCGGAGAGGAGTCTCACCAGGTCGATACAGGAGGATGTGTTTTTCTCTGTGGACATTGCCTGCAGTGGGATTCCCACAATACAATGGACTTTTATGTCAGGAGTGGTAAGCCGCAGTATAGGGATTTGGCAGTCGGGGGTGTACACCAATATAACAGAGGATTACAGAGGCAGAGTGCAGCCCTACAACAATGGGTCTATGGGTCTGTCAGGCCTACGGCTGCAGGATGCTGGATTTTACGTGATCACTGTCACAGAGACAGCAGGAAGCAGCAAGGATGCTGGCTTTGTGCTGAAAGTTAATGGTAAGAAGATCTGGATATAGTGTATTTCATTCATTACACAACAGAAATGTGTGTTACAGCATGGATAACAGCTAACTATGAACACATTTTCATCTGCAGCTACAGTCTCATCGTAGTCGGAGGTAGAATGTAACTAACTACAACCACATAAATATTTACGTATAATTCGAGATACTGGTACTTTGATTTAGTATTTCAATTTTTGGTGACTTTCTGCTTCTTCAATAGGAAAATACAGTACTTTTAATTCCACTTAAAGTCTGCAGAGTCAAATTTAAATTCAATAGCACATGAAACATGTCTTTTGCCAGGTAAAAACCATATATTGAAACATGTCAACTCTTAAGGAACTTAGAAAAACAACCTTGTTTCTGGAGATTTCAACTGGCAACCTTTTATTTTATATGGACACATGCACTATTTGACTTATAGACTCCAATATTTGTAATGTTGGTGTGATAGAGAAAGGCTTGAACAGCATTTGGAAGATATTTCAGGTCTTTCAGCAAGGACTTTGGCTCTGTTGTAGTTGATTTTCAGTAAACAATATGAGCACATGTCTGTCTGCAGAAAAAGGCCAAATATCCTTGCATGTGTTCATATGATTCCACTTAAGTTTATTTGTATAGCCCAATATTAATCCACAACAGCAACAGTTCCTGACCCAGTCCAAGTTCTCTGGGGAAATAACACAAACAAACCTACTGTTTAAAATGACAGAAACTTCAGAGGAGGCAGTTCGAAGAGGGATCCTCTCTCCTTGAATCATCAGTGATCAACAGGCGCTGTATGTGTGGAATAGAAGTAATGGAAAACACAATAACAATGAGATCATAATCCTGCAACAATACTAATGCCATAGATAATAGGCCCAATAAAAAAGCACAAGAGATTATCCAATGAAAGAAGACCACTGATGAAGAATGAAAAGTAGTTCTGTTATTTTCTGATGACATTGACCATGATTTACTGAGAGATGAAACTAATTAAGACATTGGCTTCACGACAATTCTCTCCTTGTTCCTGCTGTGATGATGGCGCGCATACAAGCCCGTTTGTGATGGCTTTTTCTGTTTGTCTGGGTGTAATACTGACTGGTATGCCTCATGTATCTCTGTCCTCCAGAGGTGCTCTATGAGGATCTTCAGTACCTGTCTGTCTCTGCCTTAGCGCTGGGCTGTCTCGCTGGTCTTCTCATGCTGACCATGTGGCTTCTGGACAAAGCCTACAGGAAGATAATGGCATGGACGCACAGGCAACAGATGCCGGGTAAAACTGGATAAACGATATTACATTTATATCTACTTTTTATGAAAGCAGTGCAAGGTTTTATGAAATGCATTTATGGTGAATATTGCACTAAGGATCAAATTCTCATGAGATACACTTTCTGTTACTCTTAGGGAAAGAAAACTTACTACAAAGTATGATAGTAACATAGCAGCAGTACCTGTTGGAAAAATGTGTACTTTTATATCGTTCTCTAAATAATAGTGGCTTACTTGGCTTTGGCTTGGACGTCAGTGTGTATGGTATTGTTTTCTTACCACTGCATCATCATGTGTGGCTTGGGTGTGAATGCTGGTGGATGTTATCTTTTGTCTCTCAGAATAGGCGTGTTCAAGTACAAAGGTCTGAAAAATCCACAACAGCTTTGTTATATACCTGTATATGACATTAGTTTCTGTATTCTGACAGTTTAATCCTCCCCTTTTGCAGAAAACGATGCAACTGAGCTGCAGTCTCTTTGATGGACATCTAGCATTCCATTGTACCTACTGGACTGTTTATCAAACATATCAGTGCTATAAGGATGACTTTATTCCATTTAGGTGTTATGTACATACAATACTAGTTAGTTCAACTTAATGCCAGGGAGATGAAGGACTGCCATTTATAAGAAGGTGTGTACCAAGAAATCTTATGCCATGTTTACATTTTAAACTGAATTCACTGCATTTACTGCACACTGCAGATGTCACAAGATTAAATGTAAGTATATCACTTGGTACATTGGGAAAAAGTAAATATTTATTTTCAGAGTAAAATAAGACGTGTGATTGTTTGCTACCACTGTGCTATTAATGACCATCATTCACTGAAACCAGGTTAAGACTTTGGAAATACACCTTGGAATACATTTGGCTTTAGATTATATCTCAACAAATCGGAATCCTGTTGTCAACTTTATCTGTACTGTCTGTATCAGAGGGAGAACCATGTGACTATTTTGAGTTTTCAAAGTAAGAAAAATAATTAATAGTGGTTAAGGGTGACATGTACACATTTTCATGTTTTTATTTGTTGCTGGGTCAGTTTGAAACCTTTGCAATGGTTTAAAATATACAAAACACATTTTTACTCTTCCTTGCGGCAACACCACTGCATAGAGTGAAACCAAGACATTTTAGTTAGTCTCTTTAAGCTGTGCTCTGTGATACACATACTCCATAAGACTTGGAGAACCTATATATTTTCAGTCATGTTGGCTGACAGAAGCACAATAATTGTCAGTATTGTGCTTCTTCATTCTGTTTCACTCCTTTGTAACTTTCTCTAAAATGCTGCAGCTTAAAACAAGCATGTTATGGATAAAGAAGGAATAACAAAAACGTGTTCAAAACAATAGAAGAGTGAGATAATTTTCCAAATCACATCACATCTTTATTCTTCTGATGATAGGACAACATATTAACTGAATACCTGGAGTACAATTCATTGTATACAGACTATTAATAATGGTGTAGATGTGCATGCTCCTCGCCATACATTCTAAAAATGAAGTAGGCATGGCAAAGCTGTGGAAGTGGAACAGAGTCGATGGCCGTGCTTTAAAAGTCCATTTAGCAGGTAAATAAAAGGAAGTTGTGAATAAAGGAAAGTTAACATTTTTGACAAAAGGGAACCTGTACCACAGAAAAAACTGTGTCCAGCTATTAATTTCAAAAATCATTTTTGTCCAAAAATATGGATTCATTTACTTTGTGTATAGCAGAGCTGATGTTTTAGGAGTCCACAGTCAGTCGCCATTAGCTACGGACAGGGTGTCAGTGCAGCCATGAGGAGCTCCATCTTATAGACAAAGTTCCGCCCCTCCATCTTGCTCCAGTGAACCTCCTTATAAGGCCCCCTGAGGTGGCTCCACTTGGCATCCTGGATGACGTCGCTCTTAGGCAGTTCTTTGTTCTGGCTACGAGAGAACTGCACCAAAACCTTACATCCACTCTCTGGACCATTCCGCACTGATTGGACACAAGGATTAACATACACACTTAGTGAATAAAATCAGCATATATTAATACATAAAAAGCAAGTTACCCTGGATCTAATTAGCAGCTTGCTTGTGTTTTTCCAACACTTTTCCTTTCAATTTCTATTACTGGAAGCAAAGTTTGAGCTGTACACACCAATACATTAAAACATATGTGTCTTGTAGGATCCACCTTTTGGGTGTGTGGGGGATAAAATTGGCCAAGACCAAAGAGCTTTAGCAAAACAAATATGTATAAGATCTTGATCATTTGAGATTATGAGGACAGTACTGCTTCATGGAATACACAGAATGTAATGTATCAGGAATTAAACTTAAATTCACCCTTGGATACTGCCACACTTTTATACAGCCTCATATGCTGCATTACAGGTGGGGGTTTTTTTATGGTGAAGTGGTGCGATTTGCTTTCCAAATGTATCCATTATCCCTCAGCATGTGTGTACCTGTCTCCTTAAACTTGAGTCTCTGATTTTCCAATTTTATCAAAGCCTTTAAACACAGAGAATGGGTGTGCCTTTGTTGTGTTTAGCTCTTGGTTACACATGCTGCTGGAAAGAAAGATATCATAATGATATCAAAGAGAGTTCCAAGAGAAATCTGTACCCTTAATGCTTTTGATAGAGTTCGCCATGTTTCATTACAGAATTTCAAGGCTTAATGGTAATTCTAGAAGGAAGCCAGTGTTATCTTATTATGAGGGACTCATACCACAACTATGTTTACTCTATTTTCCTTAAGGTTTTGTCAAAACATTTAGGGAGACTTGCAGCATGATTATATTTCTTCAAGGGTTCTACTTAGACTGAAAAAATAACAGAAGGGCAATATGAGCATTCTGCCTCAAATCAAACCAAAACCAAACAAGCTTTACCTGAAATGGCGTACTCCCCATTGGGAGATGCAACAGTGACTGCTGATGCGTTGCCGATGCTCTCCACTGGACCCAGGCCCACTTGATTACTGAAGCTCAGGACATGCCAGCCCATCACCTTGGCCAGCTGCTGAACCGCATGCACCTGATGCTGAGACATCTGTAGTAGCAAAAAATGGTCACAGGGAGGCAGCATTACTTTAGGTCACATTCACTTGGTTTATTTTAAGCATCCAAATCTGGGTTTGACTGGTTGATTGAGGTACAGACTGTGTTTGACAACACATGGACAAAACCACAGTTCAGCTGTCTCACAGTTCAGTCTCAGACTACCTGACCTGGCTACTGTTGCTTGGTCTGTGCCTGGGTTCACAAAACAGGTTCATTTTTATGAATTCTAAAGCAAACTAAACCCAGATTTGGACTGAACTGCCTGTGTTAAAGAACCCAAGTGACACAAAAAGTACAATTATAGTTCCAGAAATATTCCAGTGGGAGTGTCGTGGTACCTGTGAGAGGAGGAAGTCCTGCAGCTCCTGTTCCTGGTGCGACAGCGTGATTACACGTCCATCTCTGTGCACCACTCTGATCTGCTCAACACCAATGTTCAGCTGCAGCTGGATGGATCTGAACACACAAAACAGATTAAACTATGGCAAATGTGTGAATCAACTCAAATGTGTTAAAAATACCATTCATTAACAGAATTCCAGTAATTAAACATAAAAGAGAGAAAGCCATGTGTGCTAGCTGTCCTCCACTCACTTGCAGATTTGCTCATAGCCCTGAGAGGTGATGAGCACTTTGACACTGGACTCGTACACATCATTAATGTTGGACCAATGAGCCTGGATCTGGGGGTCTTCGATGCGGCTGGCCAGGCTGTCAATGGTCCGTGCTGTCCTGGCATTCAGAAAATCAGGGTTATTTTATGTTACACCACTGTGACAGACACTGCATACAGAGCTTCCCAAAGCATAGTGCAGAAAACACTGCCTTAAACAAATACCATAAATAAATTTTCAGTTGTGAATTTATTTTCTAGAGGTGAAAGCAATGGTGAATAAAGACTAACACAAAATGTGCCATCTGGTGGCCAAAAAGTGGCAATGCAAACAGTGAAGAGCATTTGGGAGTGTCACATCATTTAAGTTGAGTAATATTTGCACACTGCAGTTACGCAAACCTTTTTAACAGATGATAAGAAGAGCTAACACTAACCCTGCAATTTTACATTTTTTCTCATGGGAAACCTTGTAGTGGCTAGTGCAAATTCGCCAAACTGTCAAAATATTACATTTTGAGTAGCTTAACAATGCACCAAAAACCACTAGTGATTGTTTTTGTAGTCTAATTTCCCTCGGGATGAATAAAGTATTTATCTATCTATCTATCTATCTATCTATCTATCTATCTATCTAATGAGTCCATAAATTGAAAAAAATGTATTCTCCTTCTTAAACTGTATTTACCTGCTACGTAGGAAGATGTGTTTGGCCTGTTTGATGATCTTCTCCAGCAGGCCCTCACTCTGCTGTAAGCTTGAGATCTCAGCCTTGTCATAGGCTAGTGGTCCTGCCAGGCGCAGGCGTTTATGACCAAAGGGTGCACTGGCAGGGTGGGGCATCACTACGGAGCTCAACTGCTGCTTGTGGAACTACAAGAAAATAAAAAGATATTCCAGGAAATGTGCATTCAGACTATTAAGTCATTATGAAAATACACATAAAAAATACTTTATATGGAAGTAGTAGAATGCAGTTTTTCAGGCACTCTATGTTTGGGTCAGTACTTGGCCTGGTTCAAATGTGCTACAAGGTGTCTCCAAGCAAATATTTAATTCAACTTAAATTTCAAAAATTCATTAAATTTATAGTATTATTTATACTAAAGCAAAGCACCCTCTGGGTGCTTTCCCCTGGTGTGTGTGTCAATGATGTCATTAACAACTGTGACATCATTCATGATTTCATTCATGTCTCCCATCTCCCACTACTATAATTTGTTAATGCAAATAAAATATTATAAAAATGTCAATTTTGTGTCAATTTCCCTTGGGATTAATAAAGTAAGTATCTATCTATCTATCTATCTATCTATCTATCTATCTATCTATCTATCTATCTATCTATCTATTGTTGAGCCAATCTCTGGCGCTTTGCATTTCTGTGACATCATTCATGATTCTCATAGTAGTGTTTGTGTCAATGATGTCATAAACAACTGTGACATCATTCATGATTCTCCCACCTCCCATTACTATAATTTGTTAATGTAAATAAAACATAAAATAAAAATGTAAATTACATGAAAAGCAACCTGTGCACATGCCGGACCCCTGAACAATGTTTCTACCAAGTTTGGCGGCGACTGAAGGAATGGTGCTCGTTGTATTGACGGACGGACAAACAAACAAACAAACAAACAAACAAACACACACGCGCTCTCCAATTATAGTAGTAGGATAATCAGGCAGAGAAGTTGCACATAAAATATCATTTCAAATAATGAACATAATTTGATGTCCAACTGTCTTTTCGTGTTAACAAGACCCACTTGTCTGCACAAGTATCAGGTTTCCACCTGAACCCAATAAATTGAGAACACAAACATTGTGCAGAGTATCTGCTAACACAGTGTCTCACCTCTCTAATCATCTGATGCAGGTTATGTTCCAGTACATAGAGGTGGTCATCTGGTTTGGGTTTCTCTGGAGATGTCCGTTGGTTCTTCTTGTCTCCTGTAGAGTGGCACAGTGATATGGACAACTGCAGACCTAAAGAGATAAACAAGACATCAGTATTCTTGTTTTACTGTTGACAGCTATAAAAAGTCATCAGGTGGCCAGTTTTCAGCATTTTCCCCAAATAATAGAGTATATTAATATTAATGCTGTTGAAGCTCTTTTTATTACCACTTGCTCTTTTGTCAACGTGCTTTAATGACTATTCCAATTATATACTATGCGACTTGATTTCTTTTGTTGCAGTTGCTCTTATATAATAACTAAAGGATAAAATTTTCTACAAGCTGATCGCCTCTACTTTAAAGCTGACTGTGATAGAGAGAGAGTGTGTGTGTGTGTGGGAGGGGGGAAACACAGCCACCTGGGAAGGGCTGTGAGATGATCTGGTTCTTCACAACAATGTGCGGGATCTGGGATTTAATCTGGACAGCTTCCCTGGACAGCTGAGCAAAGATCTCCTTACAGAGCAACACATTCTGAGCTGCCTCTAGTTTCACGTGCCATAGCTGGGTACCTGAGAGCCGAGGAGGAAGAGTGAAGTGATGACAAGATGAGGACAAGTCGGGGGCGTAAATGGAAAGAGATGATGGTTATAAAAATAAGAAATGTGAAGGAAAATTCAGAGATCAGATACATTTACCAACACAGAACTGACAAGACTACAAGGACAGAACATTGTTTTCACAAAAACAACTGTGAAATTGTTCAGCAAATTTAAAGTGTGAAAGATGTACAATGATCTTGACCAAAGACACATCGAGTCATCACAGTGTGCTGAATTATACCTGCTTTGGTTTTAGGCTGTCGTCTAAACAGGTTGACAGTTCCCAGATCACCAATGTCTGGAGCTTGTTTCTGAATGGACACCTGAGGACACACCAAAATCAAAAACGCAACACTGCACATCTGCCTGTTCAAATGCTAAAAATCACAACAAAGTTTGTTTCTTTTAAAATAAATAAATAAAAAATCCTGACAACTGCAGGAGACAATATTATGGAAATACAAGAAAAAGCAGAATCCATGTGTATATAGATATAGCATTGATTTATAAAAAAAAAAATCTAATGAGACCTAACCTTGATATAAGCAGATCCCTCTAGATCACTGGGGATCTGGACATCGAGGGGGCAGTAGTCCTCTGGGATCTTCTTGTCTAGGTCGATGTCTGTGTTCTTGATCACCTCAAATGTGCCGTGGTGAGGAAACAGGGAACCTGCACAGTCAACAAGATTACATGTTGGTGTGTCAAACACAGTACGTTTACATACATATTAAAAACTTCAACTTTCCTCCGATTAAGGCTAAAAACTAATTTTTCTCAAGCGTCATATAAACGCCAACAATCACATTTATGTCTGCATAAATTGTAAATCAATTTGCTCAGGCATGTAAACGTTGTAATTGGAATTAGCCCCCTCTGAATGCATTTCTTCATCTGGCAGACTCTACTCATACTTTGGTTACCTATGTGCCTACTGAGTGAACCACAGAATCCCATTAATTCCATCCATGCATGCATCTTACTTGCATTTTCGCCTTGTAGTACAGAAAAAAAGAGTATCTCATGCATGTAAGCATACTGAATGTTAGCATTCTCTAGTAAACTGAATATTCTGAGGTGGACATGTGAAGACATATACAGAGGCTTCACAGATTAAAATATTTCACTAGTTGAGGGTCTCAGATCAATCACACCTTTAGTTTGTATTCTGTGGTCTGAACCACTGTGCAAAACCTTTTGCATTTGTTTTATTTAGATTCACTTTCCTGATAGGAAATTTCTGAATTGGCTCCAGCTCCCTGCTCACCTGCACTTCGGTAGCTCAAGTCTCCCAAGATTTTGTCTCCTACTTTGCGTAGCTTCCACTGTGAACGGAGTCGGAGCAGCTCGGAGTTGAAGTCCCTCTGCCTCCTGTTCTCCTGGTTCTCTGCTACTGACTTACTGAGCTTCTCTGCTCCCTTAAGGAGGAGCTGCGCTGCTGTGGCCAAAGACTTCTTCTTACTGATCAGCTGGAACACTTGGGGAGCCTATAGAACGGCAGAATGGTAGTTGAGAATGTACAAGGTAATGTGTGTCTGTAAAATAACTGTCTATAAAAAACTGTAGGTTACTGTATGTTCTTTATTTACTGTTACACCTACATATGTACACACGTTCTTTAGCTTTTTACCTTGCCAGCAGTTGGATCCTGAGACACCGGGTCTAAGGCCATGTACTTCTTCTCCTTTACCACACTGAGTACATCATGGAGTACACACATCTCTGTCAGAGCACTGCGCAGGTTGTTGCGTACAGAGTCCCAGGGCCAGAGAGAAGGCTGGAACTTCACTGTGCCTGTGAAAGGAAACAACAAAATATGTTTTGTTCAAACAAGAAAATGTTTGTATAAAATTAGTCATTTATACCATTCTCTGATATTCCCTGACTTTCTAATGTAATCTGTCAAATTCCATACCTGGAATTACTTTCAGAAAAATAACATTCCACAGTCAGTGGAAACCCAGACAAAAAGACCTCAACAGTGCAACACTGAATTAATGAAGTAAAGTAATTCAATCACATGCTTATTCCAGCTAGGATAGGAAAATCTGGTGTTGACTCTATATTCTCTGTGCTAGCTTCTGAGGATACGTAACCTTCTTCCTCCTCTGGCTCCTGCTTGCCCCACTCGCGATCTCTGGCTTCTCCATCGGCGCCGTCCTCCTCAGAATCAGAGCCCTGGCTGAAGTCAATCCTCTGTGCTAACTTGGCCAGGTTCTGGGACATGGACAGAGGTGGTACGTATGTCTCTGTCCCATCAAGAGCCACTTCCTGCACCTGTTTCTCACAGGATGACTCAATGCTGACCCGCACAGCTGGACCTCCCGACATGATCAGGACACTGAGATGAAGACAAGCAGTGACAGTCAAATATCTAACTTTATGAAACAGAACAGAGCTCAAACCATGGATACTTGTAATTTCACATAATAATATATGAAAAAGGGCTACCGACACCCACACACACACAACAGTTGATTGATCAATCATCGGCCTGGTATAAAATTTAAAAACTAGGTCAACAAGT
>OMOW01095903.1:0-10000 GCA_900312555.1 Lamprogrammus exutus
TGTGAATGAATAAATAATATGAATAAATAAAATCACTGAAAAAATAAAATAAATTAACCTGGTAAGATATGCATTCATTACAGTGCAAATAAAGACTAACACATGATAAAAATTACCTAAAATATCGCAGATTTTAACAGAAAATGAGCAGTTTTGACTTTTTTCATTGCTTGTGTAATCAGCCGGTTTGGACCGGCTCTGGCTGAATGTGACTGCTCTGATCGCTGATAGTTAAGTTATACATGTACGTATTATATGATTTATATGATGCAATGTAAAACCAGGCTACATGAGTCAGGATCCTGCAAGCTCGAGTCCTACAAAGGACTTCATTCAAGAATCTTTGAACATTGTAAAAGGCCACTGGGAATTCAGATGATTCAAAATGGCTGCGAGATAATCATCAGCATCAAATCAAAAAGGTATTCATCTTAGCCGTGGTAACAGCGCCTCACTGACTATCCGTCTTATGTGGATCTCACTGTCCATTGTGTGGAATTTGTGAGGAAGTTGACAAACTGCAGCCATTTGTAGTAGCTTTAAATTGTTAAATTTATTTTGGCTTTTTTAATTTTTCAATATAACATTATGTGCCATTGTCTTTGCTTACATATTAATCGTGAGTTGAATTTTTAAAAATAAGCCCCTAAAACCTCTGAATCTCCTGTCAGCTTTTATTCTGTGTACTAATATTCCTGCTAGTAAACAGGAGACATTGTGCAAAGTGAATATGCTCACAGTCAGTTTTTGTTACATTGTACAAGACTGGAACACACAAAGCCTGAGGTTAACACATCTGCCCTTCAGTTGTCTTTCACCAGTGATTTGCTGCTCATTTGCACTGAACAAAATGAGACTTGAAAAATTTAACTATTGCTTCAATCAAGATGTTGTTTTCAATCTTTTATAACCACTCGTGATACAACCTCGCCAGTAGCTGCAGTTTTTGGGAAACTCACCAAACTCGGGGTCTAACGGGAGAATCATTTAGGCCTTCACAAACCGAGATAAATCTTAATGATAAATGTGGAAGCTCACACAGTAGTCAGAAATGTCTTTTTATGTTCCAACGAAAAGGCCACAAACCACGATGTCGAGGTTTTAGCCAAGAGAAATAAAGTCAGTAAACTGCAAGAAGCAGAGTTTTCAACCCTGGTTTTAGAACATATAGACACGTCTGACTATACTGTGAGATTCCTGTTTTCAAAAACAACATATCAGGTGTTTTAGGTCTAAATAATTGTCCCTTTAAGCTCAAAATGCAGCAGCGCGCTAAATGACAAATTATAGGAAATAGTTTTGTAATGTCTGTGTTAACAATCAGAAAACCACTCCAAAAGGTATCAGTTGTATGTTGCCTCTGCTCATCTGAACTGTTTTCATCATGCATATTTTTCACATTTTAATACGGACGGCTCCCAGTCTGCAAAGGAATTATCTGTCATTCAGTTTCATCGCTGCATTTCTGCTTTTGTAAACTAGAAAATGTGGTTATCATCTCATCTGAGGCACTCCCTGCTCCCTCCGCTCTGTCTGTCTGTAACGCCGGACTTCACTCACCATCTTTTTTTTGTTCAGTCTGGGACAAAAGAATTCATCTCTTACCAGTGTTACAACTGGAATCACAACTCTGCAGCACTGCAGTGAAATAATTGGTTCATTGCTGTTATATAGTTCCTATGAAAATTCAGTTAAAGTTATTGTATATTACTACATAGAGAAAATCGTAAAGACTGGATATATACACACTAAATATATAAATATAAAGTGTAGCTAGATTTAATTCATTTTTAACTCATTTTTGCACCTATAATCAATAAATGAAAGGCAGTTTTGTCCTTGTCCTTGACATCGTAAGTTGTACCTAACTGTGCACACGTTATGTCTGTGCATTTTCCAATCTTACCGTGTTCAAGGCTGAATTCTGGCACCCCTCACGCCCCCCTTGGCCCCGGTGCTGCTGCTAAAATCTTTCCCACACTTCCCGAAGTCATCACACTCTTTCCCCTCATTTAAGCAGTAAAACATACAGAATGCAAAACGCAAGCACATTTATCGTTACAGTTTGGAAAGAAATTAGCAAGTAAAAAGCTTTTATGGACTTTATTAAGTAAGAGGTCAAGGTTTAAAGTCCAAGTCTATCTGTCCCCAATGGCTGACTGGTTGGTCGATTATTATCTTGGTTTTGCAGCAAAATGAGACAAAATGTTTTAAAAAACAAAAAGAGAAAATACAGTGCAGTGACCCAATCAATGCATTCAAGCTCAAAGAGCAAAGACCCTCACAAGTCACAGTTATTGATAGATTCTATAAATAGAATTATTGTCATTGGTGTTTAATAAAAACAAAATCCATAAATAATGCATGTACAAAATTTTGTGTCACACAAAGAAAAAAGTTAAAACTAAATGTTCAGGCTGAAAAGTGTGTAAATTTGGAATTTTCACATATGAATTAAATTTATGCTGGATCTGCGCCGTTCATTCTTGGTCGGTTCAGTGTTTCCGACACGAATGTAGTTGTTTCTAGAATTATCTAGAAATGAGTGTCAAGATCAGAATGAGGCAGATTACTGCACAAGAATCAAGAAAATTCGATTCCAGAAAAAGTTTCTACTATTGATCGTCTGATTGATCTGTAAGCAGCAAACAAGGCCTCTAACATGACAAAAGGCTGTTCGTAATGCCAAATTAAATCATAAAATAAAATTTCCAAAATGACTTAAAACTTTAACAGTGTATAATTATAATTATAATAATAAAATGGCCACCAACCACGTGTCATTTCACATGTTCATTTGGTTTTTAAGGACAACATCCTGTAACGTTTTGAGGCGTACACAGTTGACTGATGTCTCTGATGTGTGCGTGTGTGTGTGTGTAGGTTTGAGGGTGGCAGAGATCACATGTTGCCCATGGAGTTCTTCTTCCCGCCACAGAGGACATGCCTGATCTGTTCAGATGAGGCATCTGGCTGCCATTATGGTGCGCTCACCTGTGGCAGCTGCAAAGTTTTCTTCAAGAGAGCAGCAGAAGGTAAAGGTGTATACTGGGATCTGCATTGGGCTCCCCCTTTTTTAAATCTTTTTGGTGTTTTACATTGCGTTAACATCTGTGTTGTGGTATTCGAGCTTTATTATTATGAGCTTATGATAATGTAGCTACGAGGATAAGTAACACATGGTTTCTGCGTCCATGCAGGCAAACAGAAGTACCTGTGTGCAAGCAAAAACGACTGCACCATTGACAAACTAAGAAGGAAGAACTGCCCTTCCTGCCGGCTGAAGAAGTGTTTTGAAGCTGGAATGACTCTCGGAGGTAAGATACATTTATGTACCTTTAAAACGTGCTTATGACTACTCTCTTCTTTATTGGTGCTTCTAAACCTTTGGGTAGTGTCCCTGTAATCGCTACATTTCCCTCCTTGTGTGTGTCAGTGAGCTTTAGACGTAGTACGTAGAATATCATAAACACTGTGTACTACTGGCTGTATGTTCAAAGCATACTGTGGAGAAAGTAAAGTCTTAAAAGTGAAACTATTAATGGTTTCCCAAGACCAAGTACTTTATTCTGCACATCCTAGCCAGCCTCTCTTCAATTGCAGCATCATCACAATAGGGGATGTTACCGATAATCAAGCCCCTGACTGAGCTGCCATGCAATTTAGAGCTATTCCATTCACTTCTCCTTACTGTCACCAAGACCTGTTTGTCATATTAGGCTGTGAAGACTGACATGTAGTGGACTAATTTTAGCCTTGTGTTCAATTTTCACTCTCTCCCATTTTCTCATTCTGTTAACGGTGGAAATTGTCCTGCAAAGCACAAAGCGTACATGAGACATGTGAATTAAAGCAGCAGACATGCTGGCAATTTTGCCACCAGTCACTGACAAACCCATGGGGGGAAAATGTGATCTAATGCTCTGATTGTCAGTAAAAAGGAACACCTTTTCTGGCGGTGGCTAGAAAGAGCCTCCTTTCACTTATGCTCTCATCAGAGACATGTAATTCACCTGCAGAATTTCACTGGAAAATTCATGACAAATTTTGGAGTAATGGTAGAAAAATTATACATTTACATCTTATTATCACTTACTCATTTTCTCAGGAGACTTCAAAGCATCATAATATATTAAGGGAAATTTAGATATCTTATTCAACTAATTCAAGATATTTCTTTTAATTTTCCTCTCTTATTTTCTATCTCCTATCTAAGGTCTATTATTGGTATCAGTGCAAATAGTTGAGTAGAGAGTCTGGAGCGGCTGAAAAACATCTCCGAATCTCTGTTTACCATCTAATAATGCTTTTGTGGAGTTTTCCATCTGTACGAGATTGGAGTCACATTGACTGAAGGTTTAATTTTGAACATGTGAATTCCATATTATCCCTGGAATTTTAATTATATCCCAAAAGAGACTCTGAGCAGGGTGGTTAATTTTACCAAACCACAATATCAGTCTCATTTTGCTAAATCACAGTGAAGGACAAGACAGAGCCGATAATATTAACCAGCACAGCTGTATTCAGTTTTCTAAGACTGACGTAGAAACAGAAATGCATACAGTTGGCAGAAAACTCAAGATTATACCATCCTGTGTAATAATATGTGACACTGAAGACAATGCACATGTTGCAAAGTATTTAGATGTTTCTTTATTTCCCTGGGCATAATAAAAATGTAGGAATTGATAAGCTAGGCTGCAAATTAGAATTATGTGGCCCCTTTCTAGGAAATATGTGTTTATACAGTATATAAAGCTGAAGCTGTACTTGCATAAATCTCAGTAGTTTTCCTCGCAGTCTGCATGTACAACATGTTCTTTCCCATGCTAAGAAAGTGAAGTAAGCACACAAACACCAACAAACAAACAAAATGCTGTTATACTTCTGCAACTAACTAATGAGGACACTAGAGGGCGCTCTAAAAGTAGTCAAAAGATGCAGTCACTTTTATAAACACTTTTTCTATTCTAAATTGCTGAAATCCTCATTGCATCCTAATAGGAATCACAAGTTGTCACTCATGGCTCATGTTCTCGGGTGGGAGGAGTTGTGGAGGCAGGATGGGGGTGCAGCAGGTAGGAGGGAGGAGGAGGAGGGAGTCGATCAGGTTTTCTCTGCGATTCCACCCACTCCACAATCTTACAGACTACTGCTCTAAGTTAGCGTAGATCACAACATGAGAAATTCCAGCATGTTGATTCCATTTCATTCAGCAGCACCGTTGAGCGCATCTACATCTTTGATTGAAGAAAAGCAAGTATGTTAGGACCCTAGATGAGAAGGAAAGGACTGAGACGCAGGACAAGTATCCTCCTCACTAATAAACTCGCACCTACTAAAGTCACAGCGACATATCAAACTCCTTTCCCATTTTTATTTGTAAGGCTGACTCATTTCAGCAACCAGCATCCATCTCTTACCACGGATTGTGCATCGTTAGTTTTGTGGTGAGGATGAGTTTTCGTTTCTCTTGCAAAGATCCAGCTGCTCCTTTGTGCAGGCTTACAGCTCAGCTCCCTCACATTGGTGTTGCGCTAGTTTCTGGTTGTGTCACGGCCCTTTCAACTGTTGCTATGGCTAGACAGGACCACCTCACGAGGACCTCCTCCGTCCTCCTCTCTTCCCTCATGGCCTCTTTGGCGCCGTTGTGCCTGACCTCCAGCGTATGGATGATGAAGGGCTACAACTCTTTTGCCAGCTTCCTTTGGCTCTCACTGGAAATTTCCTCAGATTGCTGCCTTTACTTCCTCCTCGTGCTGAGGTCCAGACCCTGACACAGACACACAGTCTGCCGTGGCCCGGTCCACCATTGTTCTGCCAATGCTGAGTCTCTCTGCTTTGCCCATTTCCCTGAGCGGAAATATCATTCTTCCTCTACGTTTGATGGGCTTGTATTTTGCATCCCCCCAACCCCTGTTTATTCTCTATTTCCACATAGTGTTGAGGGAAATCTGTTATCCAGCCCCCCCCTCAGCCTATTGAGTGAGGTGAGCTACATTAAGAATTTGGCTTTTCCTGGTTCCTGCACTGCTTCTGCAACAGCAGCCAGTGAACACACTGGGGCCCTTTTTGCTCCCTTTACCCCACCTCTACATCAGGAGTGAAAAATGACTCGCCCCGTGTTGCAGGCATCCCCCTCAGGTTGACACCATTACCACAAGCTGTGCGTGTTATCGTTTGGGATTTAGGGATTTGAGATGAAAAAGTGGGTCTTCCTGACTTGGCTTGTCCTCGCTGCTTCAGCAGGAGGAAATGATTAATTTAACCTTAACCCTATTTCCTGTATTTCCTGCTCCTTTTCATTCTCTCGTTGAGGTGATGAGGGACATGTCCTGCACTGCTTTACATTTAGGACAATCTAGGTAGAAAAAGACACACATTTTCTTATTCTCTCAGCTTCATAATTTTTCAACAACTGCACATTGCCAGCATAATGTTGCAATCCTGCAAATACAACAGGCAGAGAATTAGTTTCTCCTTAGCTCCTCACATTTTGTACATTTGTGGACATAATGCTTGAGATACTTTGGTACCAAGAATGAGGATCCCAGATGACATTATCATCATGGTCCATAGTCTGCAGGTCATGGGGTTTGATCATGCCCTCCTAATGCCTGATGGTAGCGGCACACGTGATGATCTGGGCCTCCTGCAGATGAGCTGGATGCAGTTGAGGTTTGTGTGACTGGGCCTGGAGTCCAGATGACACAAAGGAGGAGGACCCAGTGAGTCACTGGAGTTTTGGAGGAACCCTCATGTGCCCCATGTGCAGCGGGATGTCATACACATGTATTTGATGAAACGCATGGGAATTCAGATGACCAAAGGAGTTAGGGGGATGTGGGTTTGATCAAAGTGTTCTTGTATCAACTAAGTGGAGGAAAAAAAATTGTGATCAGAGTCTCGTTGTTTCTTCCAGATGTTTGACAGTGGTGGCTTATTGAACACTACAAGGCAAGCCTTTTTATGGCAGAATGAAACATTTGGCCCCTGACTTTCTATCAGTAAATGGAAGTAGATCCTCTCTCGTTTCCTAAGTTTCAGATCATTCTCGATGCAACATTCTTGATGAAAAAAGTGCTGGTCCCTGTGTGGGAGAGGGAGAGAATTATTCATTGATCCATCTGAACACAGCAGCACAAATGTCCTTTTCCTCAGCAACCTCAGTCTCCAGTATATTTGGAGGGCGTAAGGTGAAATGAAAAGAACAAGCCCTAGAACACGTCTCGGTATACCAATCAGAAGTAGAAAAGAACTGCACAAGGATCACCAAAAGAGCCCGAATCACTGCTTCTTGAACCTTACAAGATGTCTTCTACATTGTGCTGTGACGTATCATGGGGCCTTTCCTCTACATCTTCCTAGAGAAATTTGAGGTGCACCCAGCACAGATGGGAGATGTAATTAATGTCTCCCATGTATCTCAATTACCTTATTTCCATTGGTTAAAGTTGGATTTGAATGTTAAGTTAATATTTGATTTTGACTACTGACAGTAGAAACTGATGACAAGTCAGTACTGGACACTAACGAGAGTAAAACTGAGCCTGCAGAAGCACAATGAAAAAAAACAGACATTTCAATAGAAAAAAGTGCACAAACTAGCTACTTCTGACCTGCAGTGCATATTTGTGCAATCTTGCTATCAGCCTAAGAAGAAAGTTAAGATAAAGATGATAATGATGATGATGATGAAGATGATGATGATGATGCCTGTAATGGACGTTTGAGCACAGTGAGCAGAAAGTAGCCAATATGTTAAGCATGTGTATTTTTGTTAGAGGGAAAATGGGCTTAGAGTTGAGCTCGGCCGCTGACAGGAGGTCAGTGTGAGCTGGAAACAGTGTGTGATGCTTACAGAGGTTTTCACTCAGGGGTCCCTGCCACCACACAGGCGGAGGCCAAAGCTCGGCGTGCTGACTGATCGGCGGGGACTGAGCGTCAGAGCTGGCCAACAAAAAGAACGAGAATCTGATGACAAACGTACAGCGTGCACATCATTACTATGTGCGCACGCATACAGACTCTCTCTAACCATAACAACACATGCTGCTGTTGTGGTGAATCTATACGACCTGTTTACATTATACCATGCAGTGAAGGCGCACCAAGAAGGTTGGAAAAGAAATCAATTAATAACTTAAACTTTCAAATGTTTGCCATTAGAGCAGAAATGGAAATGTTATACTTGCAAATTATGCTGCATATATAATCTTCAATTTGCTTTCAGGCCTGCTACATTTCAAAACTGAGACTGAAAGAACGCTTTTAGTTTAGTGCAATGTTTATGAAAGTCAAGTGATGAGCCAGGGTACAGTTTTAATGAGAAATACTGAAATGGTTGAAGTATTGATATTACAATAACCAGATCATTTGGTTTTCAATCAAAATGATTTAAAAGAATTACATACTCCCACATATTTTGTTTTTGATTGATTTGAGATTGATTGATTGAGACTTTGTGGAGAAGACTGCTGTGTATGGAGGAAAACAATCAAAGGCCGAGCCCTGTGTTAGTCTGTAAGTGCAGATTGTCACATGAAGCGTCTGCCTGGGGAGAGAAACTGTAACTTTGTCATCGCTTGAGATAGAGGTGATGGTCATTTATTTAACTCTCATTCCACCTGATTTATAGTGGAGAAATAAATGCAAAAGTAACATGAATCTACGTTTAGACAGCTAGTTGTATGTTTCGAGCGTATCTTTCCAGCACGAAGCTTCTTAGAAGAAAATATATTAACAGGAAGAAAAATTATTTATGGTCCATTTCTAAGTCGCATCGGTTTTGAACCCTCAAACGCTGACATATGATGACCATGAGCCTCTCTGCCAGATGAGCCTCATCTGTTCAAGAGTTTTTCTTTGAAGGGGGATATAATTTGATATCTTTATTACTATTAGTAGATCATCGTTGGTATTGTTTGGTTACCCATAGTGATCACAAAACTAAAATTGCTATTCGCCTTACAAGGTTACTTCAAGAGCAGATGCAGCATGCGAGAGATGATTTAGAATGTGCGCTTACATCAATTGTTTTGAGCTCAGTGCAGTCATTCCACAACAAGAAAAACACAGATTTTGATTCACACTCATGTCAGGGTGGAGACTGCGTGTTTCTCTTTGCACAGGTTTTCGTCAGCGTTTCAAAGATGTGAAAACACAAAAATCACACAATCTCTGAAGCTGCCGGACGAGAAGAACAGCGGGAGTAAGAGCTGATCATAGAAAAACACACAGCGGAGAATCTCTTGCATATAACAGTGAATGGCGTATGAGAAAGCAAAAATTATATTCTAAAGTGTTGATTGAATTGCACAGTGCCTTAAAATGCATAAAGTACTAATGTGCAGGGGTTTCATCCTCACAGATAAACACAACACTCATATATATTATCACTTTATCATCGAGTGTTTTTTAGGCACTACACAGTTTAATATGCAATTAATATTTTTTACTGGACATTTTATTTGTGCTTTTTCATGCCACTCATGTATTATGTGTGAAAAACATGCAGGCATGTTGCACTGGAATCAGTACGACTCACAGATGTGTGAATGAGAACCTCAGCTCGCCAAGGCCCAGCAGAACCTCTGATTTTGCTCATATTTGCCAATATAAAGCCAGACTTTCACGATCATTGCCTTGAAATTGCATATAAAAGGAGTTATCTCGCAAATTCCTTATACAGCAGTGTAATGGACGTAATCTGATTCTGCACACGTACAGTGATTGTTGAAAATGTGTCAAAACCATTTCATACTGCCGAATCAGCATCATCTGCACTCAGTGGTGGTGGTTGCATGTTTGTAGCTTTGTTAATGTGTAGCAACACCACAAATGCAGCCCTTGTCTGAGCATATGTTGTTGTCTAGTCCATCAAGAATTTGGATAATCCGCAATCCATAATCCTATTTACAAAATTCCATAGAAATCCCTCAATTAGTTTTTGAGATGCATGTAAAATCAGAGGTTACATGCACAGCTTGTAACTGAT
>OMOW01095905.1:0-12561 GCA_900312555.1 Lamprogrammus exutus
GAGGAAGCTACTGACCTTTTACCCGGATGTTACTGTAACCCGTGGAAGGCTGCATACCACCACTTCCAGAGGTACAGTGACATCCGGGTAAAAGGTCAGTAGCTTCCTCCATGTACTTGTTTGCATACAAAATGATTTAATATAGCTCATGAGAAGGACTGAGAATGGTTTTTCCCCTCTAATATCAGTTCTTTGTTTCTATCTCAGAGGAGAAGAAGGGCACTTTACAGGATATGGCCAATCAGAGAGGAGTGGCATGCAGAGCACAAGGCTGGAAAATTCACCTGTGTGCTGCACAGCTCAGGCAACTGGTGAGATTGGTTTCATCTGTCATTGGTTCTTTCAGAATGACTGTGGAGGTAGAAAAGTGAGGTCTTTGGCTCAAACACACCGAGACTGCACTCCTCCAGTTCATATTCACAGGAGTTTTTCATTGTTGAACACTACCAGTTCAAATGTTTCGCCTGGTCAATTGTGAACATGGTTTGTATCTTTTCCTCTCTGTAGTCAAGTTTGGAGCATGATGTGTACAGCCGCCTGTCCACCCTTCAAGAGGGTCTGATTCCAAAGAAGAGAGCAGGAGCTGATGACGACCTTCACCGAATCAATGAGCTTATACAGGTAAACTTATCACTGCACTATAAGTATAACTTTCTACTCTAGAAAACATATCTCTCTTCTCAGTCCTTTGTACATACTATCTGCTTTTTGAACTAGCGTGGAACTACTTTACATGGTTCATTGCTTCCGTTCCCACCACACTTCAAGTACTAAAATGATTATAGAAACTGGAGCAAGTGATATTTCTCTCTGTAAGAACTGCTTTGATCTTTCGCTTTTCATTATGAGTAAAATGTTAGGACAATTATTAGTTGTGCGATTGTTGTTTGTCCTCAGGGTAACATGCAGCGCTGTAAGCTGGTGATGGACCAGGTGACCGAGGCCCGAGACACCATGATGAAAGTGCTTGACCACAAAGACAAAGTGCTGAAGCTACTCAACAAGAACGGTGCGGTGAAGAAGTCCTCCAAACTGAAGCGCAAAGAACGGGCATAGGACCTTTTTCTCTGATGCCCCCACAGTCCCCTCTGCAGGGGGTGAAGGAGCTGCTCAGAATTTGGTGCTATGATTTGCTGCGTACAATCGCACGCACCCTCCCTAACTGCCTGAGAGCAGGTAAAGAGAAAAGACAGGTGGGCTTCACAACCTCACAAGCAGAAACGCCCATCAGGAAAACGTTCTCATTAAAGACACAGCGCACATATTGATCGTGGAGAATTTTAGGTTGCATTAGATTGGCAACTGGTCGGGCCCTTCATGTTTCTCCTCCATTTGTTGTTCTATTTTTGAAGACCCAAGAGATCATTTTAGTAACTCTGTTTGGTTTTGCCTTTTCTTTATGACAATGGGTTTGAAATGCTACGTTGTGTTGAGCTCTGTGATATTTGCCATTCTCCTGAATCTCAGACCCAGTTCATCCAGTTAGTGTTCGAGTATTTCAATTGAGCTAAAGGACCAGAGTGTTAACTGTGCAGACTACATCAAAATCATCTGAAAAATCCTTCAGCAAACTGTATACACACTAATCTCAATATGTTCTTTTCATCAATCTGTGCCTTCATTTTCTTGTACCTGATATAGACAGGGATGTGTGAAAGCTGTCCACGTGCTGTTAAAGTACTCATCCCAAATCTGCGTCTTCTGCTGTTAAGTTCAGATTTGCTGTAACTTGGGTAATGATTACCTATTGGCCACAATTGTAGGTGTCAATATGATCACTCAGTCATAAAGTTTATGAAAGACCATACGAGACTGAGGCAAAAAACTATTAGAGAACCTAAATGTGGCACGTTGAAGTATTAAAGTATACTAAATATGCTCTGAAAGGATAAGAAAGTGTCTTTTGGAAGTAAGAAAATACTGAATATCTATAATGCCAGGTAAACGTTACATTTATAATGACTATGATTCATCCAGTTAATCTAAAGTAAATGGATGTCATGGTGGTGACTTCAATACATTTATCTGGTTTGAAGGTACAGAGCTTGAAAGAGTATTGTGTGATTATAATGGTGGATTGCATTCATGTAAATCACTGTAAATGTGCTTATGGTTTTCTGTTGAACTGGTTCTTTTCAAGTTTTGTACTCAAACATTTTGTGCTGTGTGAGTTGTGGCACTTCATTTGCAGAGTGTAACGATTATGATATGAGATGAAGAGAGCCAGAGACATCCAGCTATTGTACATTGTTTCTGTCTGTGTAATTATAGTAAAGATACTTACACAATACTAGCTACCCTGTTTGGATTGTATCAGTTAAGGCAATAGAGGTGTGTTTTACCCTAAACAAGTTTGTCCTGCATTTGCCCATCCTAACTATAGGAGTAGACGGCAGCCAGGGACCAACTCGGAGGTCTACAGCCTAGAACCTCGGTCAAGGGCGATGGCAGGAGCGTTAACCTCAAACACATTACAGAGGATAACATGGAAACCCCACACAGAAAGAACCATAGCCAGTGTGGGGCTTGAAACCCACAACCCCTCTTACTCTGAGGCAACAGTGCCACCTTACGAGATAGAAACTTTAATAATAATAATAATGAGATAGAAACTATAATAATAATAATAGGACTTAATTGCTGTCCTCAAATACCCAAACAAAACAAACCAACCAACAGCTGCAGGTGAAATTATTAGATCCTTGATTGTGGTAGTTTGACAGGTATTTATCGCTGGTAAAAAATGAAACAAGTAGAAAGGCCACACCCCAGCAAAGTGCAGGGTTATTGCTTTACAGTATTATCATGGATGATGGTGAGATCAGATTCTTGTTAAGAGCGTAAACACACATTGACATTTGGTTGTCATGGAATACGAGACAGCTGTTCAGTATAACCCAACAGATATGTACTACAAATCCACATTATTATCTTAAACACAGATTAACTCAACATTTTGTTAAACCATATTCTGTGCAAGTGGTCGGTGTGAGCTGCTTCACTGCGTAACATCCTCGCTTCCATAATAAGCTTATGAATTTGTCATTCTTCCTCATCTGATATGAGATTCCAGTCCTGTTCACTATCTGCTCTTTACAACATAATTACCTCAGGGTGCAGGACAAATTACTGGCAACGTTTACACTCTGGACACCAGGACCCGAGGAACTATTAAAATGAGTTAATGACTATGTTGTCTGTATTTGGCACACAATTTTTGTCACCAGTGGACTGAAGCTTTTTCATGTCGTTGCTGTAGTATTGTTCAATATTTCCAAGATGAGCGTGAAAAGGGAGTAAACATGTTTTTGAAGATCTCACAATGTAAACAACTGGTTTTGGCCCTCTTAGGGAAATTTGCACTACAGGTGTAGATGCCCAATTCCAGTTTTTTTGCTATATCTGATTTTTATAGCCTGTTAATATCTGTCTAATATCTATCTAATATGTCTTTGCAAATGTGTGCTCTTTGATCTCCTTCCAGGTTTTCTTTAACATTATTTAGGAGTTGGAAATATTTTAATAAATTTGACCTTTGTCTGAGCAATATAGATAGCAGTTCCTTTGTAGCCCCATTGCAAATCATCCACCACTGTAAAAGCAACAACCAGAATAAGTTAAGGGTAAGGTGGAATAAATGTTTATTTTTATTTTACACTTTCCAAATGATCAAATTGATCTTATACATTGGAAAAATGCTATGTCAACATGTTAATATGGATTCCTTGGGCAGTGTGATGATATCAGTTCCCTCCCAGCCCTTAGTCTGGTGGCCAGAGTGCCACTCTGTGGGTCTGCCTTTGCAGGAGCAAAGTCAAAGTGTCATAAATGTGAGGTGATCTGGCAAAACTCCCTGCTTCCTGCTTCATACTCATTCAAGGAAAAGATTGCACAGCAGCTGGTGAAACCAGTATTCCCAGGTAAGAGACACGACAAACCATTGTCTTTGTTTCCATGACACAGATTAGTATTTATGCTGTTTTCAAGTAGAGACTGTATACTGATGGTGTTATATGTTTGTGAATGAATAGTATTGAATTTCCATTGTGTATCTGCAATGACATTCAAACTTGTGAATGAAATAAAGGTAACAAATATTATATGCAGCCCCAAATATGTATTCATACCATTTATAATGTAATAAGAGTTTAATGTACAATTGTTTATATAGGTATGTACTTTAGGTGTCCTCACAAAATGAAGTACTTGTGTGGTTGAAGGTATAAAGTTCATGTAACAGTTTCAGTTTTGTGGTTTGATTGCCTTACATCAATTGAGGTCTGAACAGTCAAATAGTTTAATTTTTTTTAACTGCTTTTAAATTCAACCATTCAAAGCCGAAGGTCCTTCAAATTAAACTCTTATAATTCTCAGAAGTGCTCATTTTGTTAGTATAATGTCATTTTTGTCATTTACTTGACAGACTGGTTTCCACAATGCTGCATTTAAGTAAGGTAAGGATGATAAAATATAGCTACATGTAATTTGTGAGTGTTCACGCTGCTCACTTTTGGTTATTTTTATTGCGTCTTGTTTTCCTAAACCAGGGTGATTTTGTTTGGGTGGACTCTGGTGACGGGGTGCCGGTTGGGGCGGAGGTCCATCTGACAGACACTGGACAGCTGCAGCTGATAGACGATGAAGGAAAGGTAAAATAAAATGAAAGAAAGAAAGACATTTTCTTTCTTTTCACTGCTCCTGGAGAGATCTGTGGCTGACTTAATGTTAATAACACGCACAGGAGCACAAGATCAACAAGAGGACCGAGGGTGCCATCCGACCCATGCATCCCACCTCTGTTAATGGCGTGGATGATATGATCAGGCTTGGTGACCTCAATGAGGCAGGGCTGCTCAGGAACCTCCTGGTGCGACACAAAGATGGAATCATCTATGTAGGTGTCCGTTCACCCTGTGTAGATCCACCCTAGTTTTATGATGTCCATAACTTTGAAAATGCTTACTTGTCTGTGTCTTCCCGTTCTGTCAACTCCGGCTTTCAGTCTCAGACTTTGCCCTTTCGTTTATCACAGAGTAGTTTGTCTCCATAGAGACGAATGGGCCACTGTTGAAAGAGAATGTCCCTATCTTTCTGTCACGGCATCAAAGCACTCCACTGTGTCTTCATTTATCAATCAGGACTTTTTATAATACAAAAACATTAATGCTGGATACTGTGGGCAAACACTGATATTCTCTTTATTTCTGCTGCCATTTACATTGGCAGAGTTTTCATGATTTTAAGCCATCTGTGAAACTTCCAAACCAAACTTGTAAATAAATAATCAATCCGAACATTTATCTCATGCACGTCTGTCTTGAACAAACAGGGTTCACAGGCGTAAATGGTGGTCTCGTGCTCAGCAATTTGCTTGTTTATGGTGTACATACACACTGCCACTGTGTGACAGATAACATCCCTCTCTGTGTGTAGACATACACAGGCTCCATTCTGGTTGCAGTCAACCCTTACCAGCTGCTGCCCATCTACACCACGGAGCAAGTGCACATGTACACAGACCGCCGGCTGGGTGAACTTCCCCCACACGTCTTTGCCATCGCAGACACCTGCTTTTTCAACATGCGGCGCAACCAAAAGAGCCAGTGCTGCGTCATCAGGTCCTGCTGATGGGCTAGAGGGAACTTTAGATACTTTGAAATGAGTCTGCATAGTTTGAGTGCTGAATAATATCAGGAAAATATGTTGGTCAAACATGCTTATTTCTCTGTTTTTCCCTTCAGTGGAGAGTCTGGAGCAGGGAAAACCGAGAGCACCAAGCTCATGCTGCAGTTCCTGGCTGCAGTGAGTGGTCAGCACTCCTGGATAGAGCAGCAGATTCTTGAGGCCAACCCTATCTTGGAGGGTATGAGCTTTACACCAATAGAAACATATAAGAGAGTATTCATAATCAGCAGAATTATTTCCCCTTCTTTTAACAATTGAAGGTGTGGTCTTGATTTCTTTGATTTTCCTTGGTGAAACTTGCACTCTTCTTGCAGCCTTTGGTAATGCCAAAACCATTCGCAACGATAACTCCAGTCGTTTTGGGAAGTACATCGACATCCACTTCACAAAGGGTGGAGCTATTGAAGGGGCGCGGGTTGAGCAGTACCTGCTGGAGAAGTCCAGGGTTTGTCGTCAGGTGAGGAAAAATGGATGAGCTGGGAATATTTCTGAGGAAAATGTCAAATTTTCCATGAAATAAATGACATGGAGTTATTTTTTACAGGCACCTGGAGAAAGAAACTACCACATCTTTTACAACATGCTGATGGGCATGTCAGCGGAGCAGAAAAAGATTCTTTCCTTGGGGAATGCTTCTCAGTACAACTATCTGACCATGGTACTGAGATATTTTGGCATTGAATATAAAGCTGTCTTAAATGATAAACCTTTGAGGATCCATGAGATGAGAAATGATCTAAACTGAGAGCATGTGATTGTATCTCCAGGGTAACTGCACGAGTTGTGAAGGAAGGGACGATGTGGAGGAATATGCTCACTTCCGCTCAGCTTTGAAAATCCTGATGTTCACGGAAAACGACTCCTGGGAGATCTCCAAACTGCTCGCTGCCCTTCTTCACCTAGGCAACGTGGACTTTGACGGTAAAGATAATACAGGATTCACAAACATGAAATAATTGCTGATTACAAACATGGGGCCGGGGACTATTGCTGCTTTGAGGTCCTCCATCTTACCTTCTTTTATCTTTGTCTATTTTACGTCCATTTATCTTGCATGCTTGCCCTTAAAAATTATTTTTCTTGCATAATTTCAGCCACCATAATGAACAACCTAGAAGGCTGCGACATCCTCCGCTCATCTCATTTCAACATGACCAGCCAGCTTTTGGAGGTATGTGAACAGTTTTAACTAAAGTAAATATCATTCGAATAGAGTTAAGTAGAGATACTGTGAGTGTTTGTCTGATTACCTCAGGTGGATTCCACAGCGCTGGAGAAGAGTTTGACTCAACGCTCTTTTATGACCGCCAGGGAGAGTTTGACCAAACCTCTCACCTCAGCCCAGGCTGTGGATGGCAGGGATGCCTTTGTCAAAGTAATCACACTTGATTTGTATTTCCCATCTGCAATTTTACTAACACCTCATGGAATTTTCTGTCACAGCTTGTGTCTTGACACAGTGTGTGGCACTGTGTATAAAGAGTGTGTTATTATCTATGTTCATTATCCAGGCTATTTATGGAAGACTTTTCATTTGGGTGGTGGACAAAATCAACGCTGCCATTTTCAAGCCTCCTTCCGAGGAGTCCAAAGATACCCAACAGTCAATTGGCTTGCTTGACATCTTTGGCTTTGAAAACTTCACCAAAAATAGGTTGGTTCTCAGGAAGTTTAAGACAATTTTCACATTTTTACACATTCGACTAATATCCATCCGCATTTTCTGTTGCAGCTTTGAGCAGCTTTGCATCAACTTTGCCAACGAGCAGTTACAGCAGTTCTTTGTGCGGCACGTTTTTAAGTTGGAGCAGGAGGAGTACGCTCGTGAAGGCATTGTTTGGAAGCACATTGACTACAAAGATAACCAGCACACCTTGGACGTGCTGGCCAGCAAACCCATGAACATGCTGGCCCTTATTGATGAGGAAAGCCACTTCCCCAAGGTCACTGTCCTCTTTTTGCCATATAAAATTCTGCTGCAACAAAGCAAGGGAAGTTTTAACACTCGGCTTGTTCATTTCTAGGGCACAGACACCACAATGCTGCAGAAAATGAATAAGGTCCATGGGAATAGTAAAATCTATATTCCCCCAAAGAACAACTATGAAACACAGTTTGGAATCCAACATTTTGCTGGTGTGGTCTACTATGATTCACAAGGTACTTCTGAAACCAACAACAGCAACAATACGCTATGACCCAACTCCTCTGTGTGTCCTCTGTGTGACTGTTATCAGGAGATCTTAAAACGATACTGACAGATTTCAATGAAACTTGGTGTGCAGGTTGGACATGATCAAGGGAAGAAACCCTTTCAATTTAGGTACTGGTCACTGTAATTAACACTTTTATGTTTTGGCCTTTAACATTTGAACCATAGGTCATAGAATCTAAGTTGGTTTCCCCAGGATTCCCTGGGTCTTTTTCACTACTGCACTTTTTTTGTATCTTATTCTACAATTTTGGAACAATTCTCACAAACTTGTACATGTAGGACCAAGCCAGACAAAGGTTTTAGCTCTGTTTTTGACATTCCTCACCATTTTACTATAATTGGCTACCTAAGTTGAGTGTGTGTGGCTCATTCTTCGTGTATCTCACAAATTAATTAGTCTACTGTAACCATCTCAGTGGACATGTGCACTCACTACTTATGCAAAAAAATAAAACATAAATCAACCTGATGGTGGCGCTATAACAACAACAGTTAAATTTGTCAGAAATTTTGGAACCAGACCGGGTAGAATCAAAAGTTTTTTGGTTTATCAGCAGAGGGATCTTGGTCTAATCAACAACCACTTATATGTCATCATTAAGAGACAGAGCCATTATTGGAGGACTACTCGGCATTGGCGGAGGTATGCCCTCTTGGGGTGCCTTGTAGTGTTTTTAATGCTTGTGTTTCGATCTTTCTTTGAGGTTTCCTCGAGAAAA
Organism: Lamprogrammus exutus; assembly: GCA_900312555.1. Lineage (NCBI taxonomy): Eukaryota > Metazoa > Chordata > Actinopteri > Ophidiiformes > Ophidiidae > Lamprogrammus > Lamprogrammus exutus. The sequence goes on from OMOW01095905.1 coordinate 8,620, forward strand.
ACCGCGATGCCCTCAGCGCAGATCTGATTCAGCTGGTGGAGACCTCTACGAACAAGCTCCTCAAACAGACGTTTCATAATGAGCTGTCCTCCAGTACAACCAAGATCAGCATCAACCCTAAAATGATCATCAACACAGCAAAGAGCTCCCTCAGGGTCAGTGCCGCCTTTGAGACCTGAGCGTCTATATAATCATTTGGCATATAGCAAATAAAAATGTAAGTTTTCAATTATTCAACTGCTTTGGCAATTTCCTGACAGCAAATGGCTGATACAAAGAAGCTTGTGCCAACTTTGACGGGCCAGTTCCGTCAGTCCCTGGATTCCCTGATGAAAACGCTGACTGTTTGCCAGCCCTATTTCATACGCTGCATCAAACCCAATGAATTCAAGAAGCCCATGGTGAAGAAAATCACAGTATTCAGCCAACCAAAACTTGTTCAAACTTGTCTCAAAATTGTCAGCAAATTAGACTTCCCACCTTTGTTTCCCAGCTGTTTGATAGAGAGCTGTGCATGCGGCAGCTCCGTTACGCCGGTATGATGGAGACGATCAAGATCCGGAAAGCTGGATATCCTGTACGCTACACATTTGATGAGTTCCTTGATCGCTACCGTGTCCTTCTGAAAACCTCTCGCTGTGATCCCAAAACAGTGAGTTAGGCCTTAAAACACAAATCTTAATGTTGTGCTTGGCATCCTCACAACTATTCTTATCTTTTCTTTTTTTCTGTGTTGCAATATTTTTTGTCCTTTCAGGAAAGTAAAGAGAAATGCTGTGAAAGCATATGTGGAAGTGTGCTTGCTGGAGAAGGCGACTGGAAGACTGGCAAGACAAAGATATTTCTAAAGGTGCTGCCTTGTATTTTTTCATGTCTCATGTTGGTGATAATAATTAGAATTTCTTGGGGTTTTGTCCATAAACTAGTCAACATACTTCCTATGGTTTACTCGCAGGACTTCCATGACACTATGCTCGAGCTGGAGCGAATGAAAGCACTAAATGAGAAAGCAGTCTTGATCCAGAGAGTCCTGAAAGGCTACAAATACAGGTATGAGGTGGAAGTCATGGAAAAAGCTGTTGTTCATTCATGTGTTTTAACATTTTTCAGTTTTAAAGGGGACATATTTTGCTTTTTATTTTACCCCCATTTCTCTCATTTCTCAAAACTTGAGGTTCAAAACAAATGTATCCAGGAAGGTCCGCATAGGTCCAGAGCTGCACTGAACGCTTTGATTTTAACACTGACAAAGTACAAGGGTAATTAGCGTGTGTGAATCAGATTGGAGCCAGAGTGGATCAGGGTGTTTTTGCATTAAATTAAAGCAGTACAAAGGTTTAAAAAAAAAAGTAAACCTGTATAACGTGTCCGCTTTAAGGCTGTGCATTTTTCATGTCTCCCGCAGGAGAGAGTTCCTGAGGAAAAGGGCAGCTGCGCTTGTTGTTCAGAAACACTGGAGAGGACACAAAGGCAGAAAGCTCTACAAAGCGGTGGGTCACTTAATATATCAACCAATAGCTGTGAGTACTTAGGCATGACTTACAATAACCATATTATTATGGAATAACTGCAGGTCCAACTGGGCTTTGCAAGGCTGCAAGCACAGGTTCGCTCTCGCCAACTCCAGCACCAGTACAAGAGGAAGAGGGAGGCAACCGTAGTGCTGCAGGCCCGAGCCAGAGGTCTCTTAGCGAGGAAAGAGTGGATGCGCAAGAGAAATGCTGTCATCCTCCTGCAAGCTCACACCAGGGGAGTGCTGGCAAGGAGAGCTCTCAAAAAGATGAAGAGAGATGTAAGTTCTGCTTCCAAGTGAAAGATTATTAAATTTTGGCAAGTAACATTGTAGGGAGTTTGTCCTGAACATGGTCAAAATTAAAAAACTTGATGTTCCAGCCTGGCGTCCAGAAGCCAAACCCAACAGCTATTAAGCTTCATTTTTAATGAGTCCGTTGCCTCTGTAACATGTTAATGTTAACATGTAGAGCATTTGAATTCATCTATAGACCCACAAACTACACAGCTGGCAAGTGTGTATGGCTAGCATCTGTGTTTCACAGTCCGTGGATGTAGCCAGCTCTTTAATTTATGAATCCAACCATGGCAAAGGTTTAGTTCATGAATTTTCACGGTGTTATTTCAGTCTTCAGCAAACACAGAAGAAGTAGAACCATGTTAGAAATGAAGAAAACCTACAAATACTGACTGTTTTTACATTTTATGGTTAGAGTTTGGGTTAGGGGTAGGTTCATATAGTCTGAACTTACAACTATACAGCCATATTCCTACAAAACTGAGAAAGAAATATGACATTTCTGTGTCACGTGATAGCGACCAATCACATCCTTGGAGCCTTCGCCAATATAGGATTTGTAAATTTACTGCCAGCTCAGGTCCGCTGAAGCTGGCCAATCATAACAGAGTGGGCAGACCGTTCCTAGAATTGGTTTTGACTCAGTGTGCACAGCCATGCTGCTGCAAGAGAGAGTAGAAGTGGAACATTGTGTATTGTGTGGGCAAAGTTTTCAAATTGGACAGCTAACTGAAATCTGTGTGTATGGATTCAACACACATTACAGCCGTGCTGTGAATAATGACTAATTTGTTATTTATGTTGCATAGATAATTCAATAATTGGTAAGAGACATTGGCTGGAGTTCCTAATTTTCCAGTATGTTTTGTTCAGATGTTCCTCTCTGCTAAAGAAAAGCAAGAAGAGCAGCTGGCCATGTTGGAGAGACAGAGACGTTTGGAGCAAGTGCTTAGGCAGAAGAGAGAGATGGAGGACAAAGCTCTGACAGAATCTATTACAGACCAGGAAATGGTGGACACCATCTTTGACTTCCTCCCCACGGTGATCGCAGGGCAGGAAGGAGAAGCACCTGTGGGATTTGGGGTATGGGAACCAAAAGTGTTGCATATTTCAAAATATACACTAGTGAAATATTAATATTGCAAATTTGTTATAGAATTTGAAGGTTATTTACTGCATTTCTAGACGATTTAAAGACTATGTAAAGCCATTTGTAGAACACCAAAAACAAGCAGAAATTATACCAAAATCACACCTACAAACACAACCCATTAGCTTTTTTGTGAACATATGTTTTTTTAATTTTTATAATATAAATGTACTATATAAAACTACAGTACAAACAATAAACAAAAAAACAAACAATAAACTCCACAACCCATTAACTATACACTACACATACACCTATTATCTATGAGAACCCATTATTCTGTATGTGTGTGTGTACACATGAACATGTGTTGATTGAACATTTTCCCTCCACTTCTTCACTTCGGGGCTCTCTGAAAGGACATAAAATAAGACAGATACAGACACACATAAGTTATCATCAGTTAGTATAAAAGCAACAGGGAAATCTTGGTTTACCAATCTTCAAAACATGTATCACCTTTCCATGGAAGGCTCGCTGGATCATCCTGTGGCAGACGCATCCCACCGCCTGAGAACTCTCTCCTTGTCCAGTTTCATTTTCCAGTGAACATGCATTAGCTCACCGTTCATTGGACACGCTGGCTCTGAGCCACGTTTTGAGCCTTCGCATGGCAGAGAATGATCGTTCACACGCACATGTTGTTTACACAGGTCATATCTGACCGACAGTAATTTCACTTAACCTTGTTTTGGTTAAGTTGATGCTCTTGATAATGTTCTTATGAAAGTTTCTATGTTATGATACATAATGTTAGGTCACCTTTTACTTTACAACACGCGGTACATCGTCTGCCAGCTCGCTTGGATTGGCTTCTTGAGATCTGTCAGTTTCACGTCAGCGGAGGTTCGGGGGAGTACTGGGTGGTACTCAATCGCCACACACACACACACACACACACACACACACACGGACACACACACACACACACACACACACACCCACACACCAACGCCCGAGCCATACATGACAGTGAAGCTTC
>OMOW01095906.1:0-12912 GCA_900312555.1 Lamprogrammus exutus
TGGAGAGGTATCGCAGGTCCTTCCTACCTGCAGCTGTCAGACTTTATAACCAGCACGTCTCCCAGTAGACCACACACACCTGAACTTTTTTTCTCCGTTAAATGTGCAATATATCATGCCTTTTGTGTGCAATATCATCTGAACTCAAGTGTGCAATACCTACCTACCTCAGACAGTTTCTGTATTTTCTTGCCTTGTTTATATTGTTAATAGTGTTTCTACTGAAAGTGCTTATTTATGATCTTAGTTACTGCTCTTAACTTAGTCTAGTTTGTAGTGAGGCTTCTTCTTTGAGTTGACTATCCACTTTTGCTGCTGTACACTGCAAATTTCCCCGTTATGGGACAAATAAAGGATTATCTTATCTTATCTTATTCTGCATGGAAACGTTTAAAATACTGCTTTATTTTTTGAGATAAACTAAAACTTGTGCAACAATGATTTTTATCAGGGGATGACATCATCACGCACATCATTTTATTGCTACAAAGCCAATTTGATAGAAATGAGTTGGAAGCAGCAAAATCCACCCAATGTTCTTCACACATTTTTATTTTGCCAAACAAAAATCCCTGCAAAAGTTGGATAGAAACAAGGCTATTAAGACCTGAAAGCATCATAATTAAGTTAGCCTGCTTTGTAACACACTCCTAATGACACATTTTACGGCACAGATTTACCAAATAATCTTTGTGTTCCTAAAGTCGTATTGTGATATTTGAGGTGAAATTCTCTTTTCCTTCATGTCCTTAGCTACACAGGAAGGTCACAGGTCAGGATCAGCTACAGAACATTAGCCCTAGAGCCTCAGGGATTTTGCTCAAGGACACTTCAGCAGGGCAAAATAAACCTGGGTCCTCTGGGTGACACACACTACCCTGAACCACTGAGGCATCCACACTATTTCAGATGTTCACATTAATTACACTGTAATTTGAAACGCACCTGCTACATTATGGATCACTTGATGTATAGATGTATTATTGATATATTTTTTCCAATTCCATCGTTCTGCTATGAGATATTTAATTGTCTAAAGGAGTAACAAAAACTCAGTAAAAAAAAAAGTTAGTTCTTGCATTGATGAATATTCCAAAAGTCTGGTCTGATCAATGACATATCATTTTTGAATTTCAATCAATTGGATAACAAAACATTTCCAGTTGGTGTCCTGTATGACTTTTCCTAGATACACTGTGAATGTGTCTGCTAACAAAATAACAAAAAATACCATAGTGAGGCAAAACAAATAAACATTAAAACATAACATCAGCTTTTTTCTCATTTATTGGGATTTTGGTCATTTGAGCACAGTACCACACCCAGCTGCTGCAAAATTCATGACGGAGACAAACCACTCATCTATGGACATGCAGAGGCAATGGAGATTATTGATCTGATCTTCTCATTTTCATGAAACTCAATATGGAGATCAATTTTTCACATATTTGGCTTTTGTTTGTCTGCTTTGTGCCTTACAGACAATTCATTACAAACCAGACTTGCAGCTCAGTTACAATTTTATTTCTAGAAATAGTGAACAAACCATTTAATGTTTAAAGTTGTAGAGTTTGCCAATAAATAATAGCTATAAGGAGGTTACTACCAAGCAGTATTATTAGTAGTGCTGACTCTTGAGTTTCAATATCTAAATGCTGCTCTCCAACAGACAAAACTCTGGAGATCTTAATGATTTTGCCATATTTACAGGAGGACGCAGAACTGCTTTTTTCTTCCCACCATCAGATCACTGCATTCTGATTCTGATAAACAACAGCTCCTTCAAGAGGAACTCTCTGAAAGCATTTCCTAAATGATATTTCTCTCAAGCACCTCATTTATATTGCGTTGAAAATTTTAGGCTGCTGTAACAGATCCAGATCTTTCAATTTATGGCTATGACAGATACAATTTTTTGACGTACTGCTGAGGTGTTCCCGTTTGCCACACTAACCTGCGCTTAGTGACTGGAGTGCATTGACCACTCAGCCGTGATTGGTGAAAGCAATTGACTTTCGACTTAGGCCGCCTCCCTGTCTGAAAGCAGATAAAGCACACGGCTCAAACACAGTCTGTCTTTTTAATATTATCACAACTGCTCTCAGGCTGCTGCTGCTCTCATGTTTGCCAAGAGAAACTAATGAAGCTTGAAGAAAAATTATTGAATTACACCCATTAATTTAATCATCTTTCATGTTTTCATATAAACATAATTTTTGCTTCACTCTTTACTTTCAATCTACAATACTGTAGAACTTGATTAATCTGAATTGTTTATATCCATTTCCAAACTCAAAACTCCAATGTGGTGTCCAAATATTCATACTAGCCAGTGAGACATTAACAAGATGTCACCTCACACATTTCCACAAGTTCTGGGACATTTTCATTTAAAAACAGTTCAAGTAAATGTTTTAATGTTTTAATCAAACTAATGTAACACTAGGATGAATAAATAACCATCTACAGTAAGGGGTTTCCATTTATACTTAGTATGGCACACTGCATACATTTACATTCCAGATTGGGTTGAACTAAACAGAGGAAATAATAGATCAAAAAGAAGGGGATGTTTCACTTCTTTTAAAAATAGTTTTTGTGACAGCAGCTTTCATTTTGTTTTTTTCATTAAAACATTCATATTAGAAAACAATTCATCAAATATCTCACCCAAGAGGATGAAAGACAAATGTATAACAAACTGAAATATATAACATTTAAGAAATGATCCATATCTAGCTTGTTGCTTTTGATGTTATTGAAAAGGGTAACTTAATGTCCCCAGACAGGGCATTAAGTGAACCAGTTTCTACTTGATTACTATTGCAAATACTCTGATCATGAGGCATGATAATTATAGCATTATTGCAGAGCTTAACCACTTTCCAGAGCCTTCACTGTTTCCTGCTAAGGGTGCATCACTGATGAGTAATAGTTACAAGTGAATTTATTTACCAGTAGCTTATAAAACCTACTTCACACTTATCATAAGCTTGAGCGTGCTTGAATATCAATGTTTTTAATCAGGTGACCCTTTTCACAGACTCACAAACCGTGAATTGGGTTCATCACTGAACAGGCCAGGCTGACTGGTGAAAGCAGCATTGAAAATGGAGAAGCTGTGCAGCAGTAGCCAGCAATAATACAGGCCTGCATCCTCAGGTGCTTTGTGAGCTGCTTTTACAAAGGGATATGGAGAGGCAGTGTAAAAGCACTTGAGCTTAAACAGTGCGATTACTTCCTCATTCCACACAGATGCCTTCTGCCATGACAACATCTATTAAACTCCAAGGTTGGTTGACTGACTGCTCAACAGGAGAGCTTAACATTGTAAAGCCATTCAAGCACCAGATTTCTCAGGTCCGTGTGTATTAAGTCTTTTACCATCAAATTTAGTCTTGCATTTAGAGTTAAAATGAGTAAGCTTTTGACTAACCCAGAGCATGGACTGGGACTGGGGTGTTGATCAATGCCAAATTGGTTTTGTTGAGGTTTACCAAGACCTGGGACGGTGCACGAGCCTGATAAATGATGGGCAAGTATGCGCAAGACAAGGAAATGATCTAGGGAACAATACAGAGAAGCATTGCTCCTCTGTGTTTGTGTGTATCATATCATACTACCATTAATTGGCTCAAGTGTTGAAGTGAAGGCAGCAGAACATTTGCATATTACATACACTATAGCTATCGGATTTCAATCGGTCCAGTCATAGACACCAAACGCACCCAGGATATAACACTGCCTCGCTTTAGATGCATGGTCACTGAGAATTGTCATGAGCGGTGTTCTGTGTGGCCCCATGATCTAAGATGCAGTGAAAGACCATTGATCTGGACCATAGTTTTGGCTTATAAAACCCAATTTAGGCCTAAAAAAAGACACTTCACATCCCTCTGCAGCTGCCTTTTCTAGCACTTTCAAATGTTCACCAATGCTATGAGTGCACAGCATGTGTTACTGTACACCTACACATTTCATTTACAAAGGATAAAAATTATTTTATTTAGATTTCTAGTAGATCTTTGCTCAGCCTACTTAGCTTACCAATCTCTCCCCTGGAGCTTGATGTGTCTCAACGGTACGCTTACAGTGTGTTCGCATTGCACTCCACTGAGCAGAAAAACCCATGTCCTCATGACACATTCATACCTTGTCATCCGCCATGTCACCGAGTAATTTTAACTAAGTGGCTGCTGTGAATAAAATATGAAAAACAAGAACTGGATAAAATTAGGGCTCCAGATGTGTTGAATTTTTACTCAGTGGCACAGTAAAGAGTTTTTCTTTGACTGTACTTTCCTCTCCAGTCATAAAGATATTACTCTCCTGGAGTCACAGTGTGTATGCTGATGCTTAATTACGGTGTCATTTTGAGCAGCAAATATGATTTTGCTGTGATTAAACTGCTGGCCTTAAGCTAAGCTAAACTCAGACATTCACTTCTTGCTCTACTGATTCTCTTTCAAAGGTTGAATCCACCTGTGGCTGCCTATCAAAGCAGTCAAACCTTTTCATACCCAGATGATTTGGTATTAATATAACACTGCTGATTTTTCATATAGAGGAAATTTGGAATTAAAAACTTTCACATGTTCAGTACAAGTTTTCTCAGTAAATACATTCCCTAACATGGGCTGTTGCTTGTCCCTTCATCTAATTTGTTCTTCCTAAAAAACATCAATAACCACTTTCAGCATGTCCTACCACTGTGGATGCTTCCAGTGCAGTAGAAGGCAACTCTCAAGTGATGAGTATGGCTTTGCCCTCAGATCACAAGCAGCAATCATAGCAATCATCTCAAGCACTTTGATATCTATGGTGTTTAATTCTACTAGTAAACAGCTTTGAGGTTTTTCTGACAGCAAAACAGAGTTGTACAGCTGGAAAGCCAGACGGGAGGGTGAACCTGCTAGTGACCGACTTTTTAATGGGAGGCTCAAAAAATGTGAATATGTGGAGCTGGGGAAATATCACAGGGCACATTACAAGTGTGAAACTGCAGCTGCTGGTTTGCACGTTTCACTGATTAATTTCCTGTAGGTGAAAACGGGCAATGCACTGCAGTGACAAAAGCCACTTCTACAAAGCAGCAACACCCAAAATGCTTTCTATCAACAACCTGGCCAGTTCCAGCCATAGCAGTTTGGTTTTCAAGTAGCATCAAAACGTCTATGATCCATCTTACAATGGGATTGTAATTAATACAAAACAATTAAGTCATTAACACAGCAGAGATTCAACAAGACCATCTAGCCCTAAAACTTAATACTGCTATAATTACATTCCTGTGTCATTTGTTTTTTTAGTCTCTAGAATGGTGTTTTTTTAGGTTTTGTGATTAAATATTTTGGGATGCCGCACCACCGATTCCCTTTGTTGAGAAACTGAACATACAATTAAGTAGATAATGGCGGTGCTTAGAGGAAATGGGTCCTAAAATCATTATGTTTCACAAGGTGGAGAGTTAAGTTGCAAAGACTGTGAGCCAGGAAGTTGAAACCTGAAATTTTAGCACATAAGTATGAATTGCAATCATCACAACCAACCTCCACATGTAAGATAGCCTCTTTTACACCTCACACTTCAATGTGATGTTAATATCATGCTGTGTTATCTGGATAATGACAGTAAAATGAGCCCTCATTATCTGGATGCAGCTTACATTTGGTCTGGTCTCAGTAAGTAGGACGTTACTCTCAATCTTCATCCATTTATAAAATAATCGATACCTTTCAGGAGTTTCATTCAAACTGAACTGAACTTTTTCGATATTTTGGGTCGCTTTGGTATGAACACTGACTCTCTCGGTGTGTACAAAACAAGTACAAGTACAAAAATCTGTGGTCTCTGTCCACTTCCAAGTGAACCTTACTACAGTTAATTGCAGATGAGCATTCATTTTCCCCATGGTCTGGACCAAAGTGCAGTTGAGCTGTGGGTGCACTTCAAAAATGCAGAAGAAATGTAGTGTCTACTGGAAATATGGGCTGATGACTACATTAAGCTACAATTGGAACAAATGCACAAAAACATGGACACATTTAAAATGTTTAGATATAGAACAAGCAAGAAAGGATTTCAGAGAACCACTGAACAATGCCAAATTGAGGTTAAAAAAGCTTAGATAAAGTTACATTAAAATCTGTAGAGATGTTTGTGCAGTTGCTGCATCATCATCAGCTGGTTGTTATACCATGAAAGAATCAATAACATTGCAACGCAGTGAGCTTGAGGAAACATTAGAGTCCTTGTAGCCCTGATCAATTGTACACGACACTAGCACCCAAGTCAAATGTGTCAATTTGGTGAGCTTCTTTTAATGCAATGTGGAAACAATCAAACCAAATAAATATGATACAATATAACTAAGGTCAAACTCAGATGTGGACTTCCACAGCAGAAATGTAAGTATATTGAGATGTCACATGTCTGAACATAGGCATTATATTCTTATTTCTTCATGACATTCAGAGTTTGTCCAAACATGTGTGACAGATGCATTGTGGGTGGAATTTTTCCCACTGAATTAACCCTCCAGCTGTTTTTCAAACATTTGCCTTAGAACTACAGTACAGCACTGCTCCCACTGCACTCACCTGATAAAGCTTAGGCATGACTTTCATGACTAAACCATGATGAATAGCCACACTTCCTCTTCAACTAAGCCTTAGCTCACACGTATCTCCTCCATGCATCTCTACGTGAAAACATTTCCATTGTTGATGTGTAATCACATTTCTCAAAAATAAAATAGAGAAAGGTGTTGAAAATTTAATCAGTTATTGTAACAGTGTTTTTCTTGGAGAAAACAAGGAATTTATATCAAAATGCTGATGTGTAGGCTCTCACCACAGACTTTGTCCAGCTCTCTCACTTTTCCTTTAAGTAACTTACAATGGTGAAACATTTCCTGTACATCAAAAAGCGTATACACTTGGACACTTCACGTGTCTTATGCTGATTGGACGTGACACATTTGACTCGAATTGCTGTCTGATCACTCAGACCACTTCAGGAGGTCGTTTGAGACGTATTCCAGAAGTAACTTGGCCAAGTGTACATATTGTTTGAGGAACTCATACTGTACTGGGTGACAGACAAGCCCAATGCAGGAGATGTCACCAGCACAAAAGAGGGAGGAAGCTTTTTTGATGCTGATGGAGGTCTGTGAGCAGCCCATGATTACTATTGCTGCATGTTTTACTACCTATATAACTAACACAATGAAGAGCAACTGCACTTATTAAATCATGTGTTTGTCGTGTGTTTGTGTGTTGGAGAGAGAGAGAGAGAGAGAGAGAGAGTGAGTGAGTGAGTGAGTGGTGGATGGATGGATGGTTGGATGGAGGGTGACAGGGGGCAGGAAGACTGAATGCTTTCATGTTTGGATGGCAAAACAATCAGCCCAAGACACACAAAGTGACCAGGTGAAAATTCCTCAAACTTAAAAGCAGGAAGCTTTAACTTTTGAGAAGCCTGTAGTGTCCTGACTAAGCATTACATTCTAGTTTTGTTTTAAAGTCCTTATTTTACTGAGAACTCTTACAAGCTGACAAAATGTCAGTGAACCTTTTACACTGTCTGCAACTGTTAAATGAGCTATAAAAGAGTGAGAACCTGTCATAAAACGATCAACTTCACATGCCTCTGCACACCAAACTGCCTGACTCTCAGAATAGGAAAGGGATTTTTGCCGCTTGCTAATTAATTGTGAACATTCATACAAAGCTTGTACAAGGAAATTAAAGGCAAAATCATAGAAATGTCCTTCACCTGGGGGATAATATCAGTGATTAAATACAACCCTTCACTGCACTCAATCTGAGGTCAAAGTACACTTAGTGTGTTACCAGTACACCAACAAAATGTTGGCTTTGGTAGGAACTTCATTTCTTTGGCCAAACACAACCCCCTGTCCCAGATTGTGCATTTCATCATGGTCTGACAACAATTCCCTTGTGAAATTATCAAACAAAATGACCAAGACCTTCCATGTTTGTGTGCCAACCTCAAGCAGATTGGACTCCAGTTATTTGGCATTTGGTTCTGGCATGTTTATGACGTCCCACTCAGCAGCAGTAGGACGTCATAAACAAACATTTGATCGCTGATGGTGGTGACAACTGCCCACACAACACTTGCAGTGCTACCAATCGTGAGTGAAACCCTGATGGATGGAGTAAAGCTTCATGGCTGTCCCTTTAGCAATGCACAGATGAGGGGAGAAAAGCAAATAAACAACTAAAATGTCAGCACTTGTACATCTCTAAGGCATTAGCTGCACCCCCTTTTGCGTTACAGTTGAAACACGGCCTCTACCAATGGCTAAATTTGGCCAGCAAAGCCTTTTTTCCTCTCATCTGCAGGCAGAAGCACCATTAGTTCCTCTGAGGGGGCACTTTACAGACAAATTCACCACTTGTGGTACTGCAGACACAACAAATTCCATTCCATGACGATATGTATAATTCAGAATAAGTGCAGATGTGTATTCGTCCTTGGCCTGCACTGGATGTGGTGCTTTTATGTGTCGAATGACGTGATTCAGGTACATACTCTACTGTGCATGATGTTTCAGCCTCAGCATAGCTGATCGGTTGACAGGGGTGAGTTTAAGTGCACAAAAGATTCACTTAACTGTTCAAGCAAAAGAGAAATCTAAATAAACACTTACTTCTTAACTGCCATCAAACCTCTGGATAATTTGAACAGTACACAGCAAACAATGTGGACATTAACAGTGAAATTAGTTTCACTGTTAGGAACTTTTCTCACTTTTGTTACACAGATGCTTGCTGAACATTTGCAAAGATACCTTGGCAGTAATGGTATGATATCAGTACAAAGACACTATTGAGAATGCCACGTGATATTCTCTCCCAGACAATGCTTAAGACTGGGTACATCACTAATGGTGTGTTTTCGTTTTCATATCAAAAGATCCCAATTGTGCTGCTCTACATCAATGATTATTAAAGCACATAAGTGATTCAACCACTCAGGCCATGAAAACGTTCCCACGTTGTTCTAATACAGTTTTGGCACTCAGGAAGTGATGTCTTTTTGTTTTTCCAGTTTGTCTGAAATAACACAGGAATAACTGCCCCCCTCATAATACGCAACACAAATGAAAGGAGTCAAACTAAAGGCAAATATATAATTCAAAACAGAGGCAGACGCAGATAGTAGCAGACAGAGCTGCTGGCTGATTCTGTTTATACTACATTTTGGTTTCTGCTGGGCAGGTGCTGTCCACTCAACCCCTGATATCCAGTGAAAAGTTGTGGGTAGATGGAGTCGGTAATTTATTTGCTCACTAACAGGGTTATCACAAACAGACACACAAACTCATTCACAGATTTGTGCAAGTTAGAATTTCCAGTTCACCTAACATTCATGCATTTGGACCACTGGTCCAAGAGGTAAAAATTAATTCATTTTAGCATATTTTTATTGTCAACAAATCCTATGAAAATGCCATGATTTGATCCAATTAACATCACTGCTGGTTTGGGAAATAGATTTCATCTGCACTAAAATAATTTCCACTGTTACAAAGACACACCGTCAGTCAAACTTGGATACTGTACGTCTTCTGGGATCTGCACTACTCTGCATCAAACGTGTTACTACACAGCTGAAAATATGCTCCAGTCTCGCTCACATTTGGAGAAATCTACCATGGCCTGTTTTGTATGGTACTATGCAATTTTCAAAAATGAAAATATATGCTTTTAACCTGAAGAGGTTTTGCTAAATGCAGCAGGCAGGGTAGGGGAAATCATAATTTATTAACACAGACTAATTTTGTTGGAGTAGTTTTGTGTGATTTGTTAAACGTAAGAAAAAGCTGAAAAGTCAGACATTTTTTAAAGTTTGACATTTAATCATCTACGGGAAATGCAGTGTAAAACAATATTACACACTGCTACAATGAGCTCTAAGCACAAAATGAAAAACTTGATGTTGAGTAATTTAAAACAATGATTCAATGAATCAGTTCTTTATTTTGTATGCACAGTAATAATTCTGGCACCCAATGGCTCCCCATGTTTCCATTACAGAACAACATTACAGGACACAGCTTAGTTATAGGTGGCCTCTGCAAAAAGTCTGTGCCATGTGCTCATCATTATGGCTCTGAAACAAGAGAGGTGTCAAAGTCAATATGGGGGCTGCACAACATTGTTGGTCATGAAGACCAGAGCAGCCATCGCTGCAGATGTTCACTTGGCACAGTGATGCACGACACGGCAAAGATACTTAATGCTCATTATGACAGTCAGACTGTCTGACAGTAAATAGAGCAGCTGGGCCATGCGGAAGGACTTGGCCAAGGGGGACATTTTCAGCAGAATCAGTAATCCAGTCATTTCTGAAAGAAATAAAATAAGATACAATGGGCAGCACAGCATGGACTGGCAGTCAGGATTTGGCCTAATCTGTCAGTTCACTGGAGGAGAAAAAGCAGTAGAAAGCAGGAAATTTTATTTAGTTGTTTTGATGAGAGGTTTTTCTGGAGCTGCATGGATAGAGACTCTCAACTACTAATCTAATAAGGCTCCATTTAGACATGTGCACTGTCTTTATTTCTGCAGCAATAGCAACAGAAGACCCAAAAGAGATGGAAATGCCAGGGATCTAAATTGATAAAAGAAAACCAAAGTCTGTTTTGTTGGCCTAAAAAAACATTTGCTGCCACAGGCCAGTAATGTCTGTTGCTATGGAATCTAGACAGTATAATTATAGGAGGGGTTTTCAAGATGCTCAGCCTTTTCTTTCTCAGCTTAGGTATCTCAGAAGTTTAAATCTCAGTCATGGTCCTGCTTGCTGTGACTCCATTCTGATTTCTTTCTTTCCAAAACTCAATTATAGTCCTTAAAACACAAGCAGGCTGGCAATCTATTGGTCTTTGCAGCAGAAAAAAGGGTGTTGTGGTTCTTTTTTCTTTTAAAAGGATTGAGGGGCTTACAAAGTCTCCCTCTGGCAATTTCAATGTGTGAGTAATAATTTGCTGCATTTTTTACCGCCAATTTTCAACGTTTGTATATGAGAAAATGTGATTCTTTTCTTTACAGACTTGCACTGAATAAACAAATGCAATTTAATAGAAGCAGGAAGGCCCAAGAGGAGTGTGGTGAGTCTCCTGGGCTGGGATTCAGACAAACACATGGCATGGTATGCACCCACTCCACTCAGCTGCAAATTTATTGAAACATAAAAACACAATAAGACATAGTTTATGTTCTGCCTTGGCTTAATTAGATATGTGTTTAGATTGGCAATAACATATATGACTGTCCAGCATGTTCATATTCATCCATTCTGCCAAATATAAAAGCTGCAATGGCAGTTCCGTGGCACCCTTTATCCAAGAGTGATTACTTAATGCACTGGCAGACAGCATAGCCAGAGCCAAATTACTGCTCAATGCAAAACAATGACAAAAAAGAGTCAATATAACAGTATTTAATTTTTACAAATGCAGCTGTTAAATGTGTGTAGGGGTATACAATCATTGAAAGGTATGGTGTATTGTTACTTTCGCCAAAGAGGTTATGTTTTTCATCTGTCTGTTTGTCAGCAGCATTACTCAAAAAGTTACAGTATGAACTGATTTTCATGAAACTTGGTGGGGACAATGAGCATGGCTAATAAATTTTAGTTTAGTGAAATGTGTTTTTTTTTCACTTTCTTTGACATTACTCCAAATTTGGCCATTATCTTCCAATAGGTAGATCCAGATGAGGATCCAGATGTGATGGACTGAAATATGTTTTCCGCCTTGTTGGACCTCTTTTTGACAATCATTTTATTATCCACTCACAAAAAATGACTGTCAAAGAATTTTCAAAACAGAGTCGTTTGTAGACAGGTATTTGCTGTAATGAGCTCTAATATATCAAGCAGTCTGCTTTGCTGAAAGAAATGATCAACAGCCATTTAAGAAAAACATACTGTTTCACACATGGGCTGTCATATGAGTGTGTATAACAGGTGCAACTGCATGACCTACTGTGACATGATATCACTGTACAGCTACTGCCTAGCCAACATTACACGTAACTGATGTTGGCCAACATGCCGCTTCAAGTGATGGTAACACTGATGCTCATGCTGTTAGTGGTTTTGATCTTGGCAGAATACAGCCTGTAGTGTTCACATTGTTTGGAAATAAAACAAGTGAGTCTTTGGCCATTTCCAAATGAACCTAAGACTGGTTTGTTTGTTTCAAGGGTGAAAACAGTTGGAGGAAAGACAAGAGAGAACTCTTTGTATCACACTTTCAATTAATCTGATCAACACGTCTTTCCAATGTGGTGTTAATGCCACACAATGTGGGGTAAAAAGCCACTGTTGTCAGATGGCACACTTATGCTTTCATACACCAGAATATATCTGCTTTTCAGTTTCAGTTTTTCAGATATAGTTGCCTGTATACAGTATTTAGTTGACTATATTAGAGAAATAACTTCCAAATCAAATGCTGTTTTTGTAGAAACTTCAAATCTCTTGTGCTTTCATGGCAGATTTATCCTGGCTTTAATCAGTAAGCATCAGACTGTATTAAAGCCCAGTGAGTAGCTGCACCACAGTTTCTATAACCAAAGTAACACTAGCTATGGTTACATCCAGGTTTCAAATAAAATTCAAGCAAATATTAAAACATTGCCAAAAAAAAGAAAAGAATTTCCATCAGCTGTGTACAAGCAAATAAAATGCTGACAATTCACGTAACTGAGTTAACGTTGGAAGATAGAGATGTAACAATTGTCCTCTAAAGAGTCCTCCTCCTCTGTCCAAGAATTCTTTCCAAGTTATCAAAGTAATGAAATGCATTTTAAATTTTACCACCGGTTCCACTGCACGACAAGCGTCTTAGATCGGAAGAGCGTCGTGTAGGGAAAG
>OMOW01095908.1:0-12741 GCA_900312555.1 Lamprogrammus exutus
AACACACTGTCATACCCACTGTTTTGGTATTCAATCCATTTGCGAGGTGGCTTCCAGCTCCAGTGTTTATTCCACCCATACAACACTGAGCAACGAGCACAGAGGGGAAACAGAGGGGAGGGGGCTCACAGAAGAAAAAGGCTGGGGAAGTGTGCTGCTGTGGGGGAGGGGTGCGTGGAGAGCCAGGATGCTGAGGCAAATGCTTGAGTGTGGAGGTTGTTGGAAAAGGAAGGAAGAGAAGGGATGAGGAGCAGGAGCTGCCAACCTTCTCCACACAAGGTGGGGTGTCAGGCAGACTGGAGGAACATATGGCTGCAGGCCATTAACACAGCTGGGGAAGCACACATTACTGTGCTGAATGCAGCTGTAAAGGGAGGCAGCGTAGCAAAACCACTATCGATGGATTCTCTTTACACCAGTACAACCAGTATCGGTCGTGAGAAAGTCACACTGGGGTTGTTTTCTCTCTGTGCAGTTATTAAGTGCAAAAATGACAAGAAATTATATTTCTGTGAAATAGACTGAAGATGGTCATCTCAAATTGATCTTGGCTATTAAATCTACTTCAGAGACACAGGGGAGAAGACAAAGGAATGGGTGAGACAGCTGAGGCTCGAATGGTGCTGTAATGATCTGTGGTCTGTGTTTCTGTTGTTAATCTGTCACTGTTTATTATCAGTCGATGCTTTGTTCCTGCATGTAATAAAACTCATGGGTTCTGCAGTAATGTTAACTGTGATGTAACCTGAAGTGTTGTGTGAGTAAAACTCCATGTGATTGGTAGCTGACAGTTTTGGAGTTGGGTAACACTTTCTCTATGCCAGGAACTATGTGTGTGTATGTGTGTGTGCATGTTCGTGACGTTGGCTTTGGCCAAAACAGGGGCCTTGTAGGTTTGGTTTGAGCTGTTACTGTCCATTGTGTATTATTATAAATGTGCGTCAGCGCCTGGCTCTTCACTTCGGTGTGTGCCTCACTAACGAGAAAGCGTCCCTGTTGTTTTCTTGGTTGCCACTCCAGCTATAGCAAATTATCCCAGTAAAATCAAGCGTGTCTGAGTGACAGAGAGAGAGAAAGCGATACCCCAGAGGAGGGTCTGCCGAGAAGACGACGCCTCGGAACAAAATGTTCATGTGGCTCTATGTTTAGGCCACAGATTGATTCACCTGCACTTCAGGGACAGTCATGGCTCTCCAAATCAATACCGCCAGTGTACAGCACTCCAGGCAGATCACAAGGAAAAGCCTCTTAACAACTGGAGCCACAATATTCTGTCAGTTACAGCCATGTTACACATTGCCCTGTGTGGGTGTGTGGGCCCATCCCCCAAATGTGACAGCCGTTGTGAAGTTGTCAGGGCACCGAGCACACGCGTCTTCTGAGATGCAGGCAATGATTTCTAATCAATAATCTCTAGCTGTTCCTGATGCAAATATAGGGGCATCATTGGTAAAAGTATTTCTGGTGCTTTCGTCACTAGATGAGTTCATCCCAGGTCTGCCACCACACCTCCTCTACCAGTGATTTATTGCCATCCAACAGGGACTTGACAAATCCCTGGAGACACAATTACCTTGTTTCCCCATGGGAAGCCAGCACAGTTCATCTAAAAGGGATAATGAATCCACAATGTCATAGTTGGTTCCTTGCCATGCCCATTATATAGAGTTCAACCCCAGTGCAATTATTATACATACAGTAGTGATGAGAGGTAAGGCTCACCAATTTGTTAACGGAATAGTTTTTCTTTTTTGTTTATTTAGTCTGAAATGAGTAACCTACATTCGGTGTTTTTGCTGTGTACATACAAAACACACATCACACAAACCAAGCTGCCTGTGTCCAAAGCAGAAAAAATAGTCATAAAGTAGTCGCCAATAAATGAGGTGTCAACACAATGTCATGAACACATTTATGGTGCAAACCGACACAACAGCCCTACAATAAAACCTGTCACTGTGAAGTTTTCATCATCATCATCATGAACCTTTATTCATCCAGGTTAGTCATACTAAATGTTTTGTTGCAGGCAAAATATAACTAAGCCAGCAGAACACCAAGTGAGTTTTGATTTACCGGCATTTAAACCAAGCTTAAGGTCATGCAATTGTGACAGGATGATGTTAAAAACAGACTGTAGGTAGATATAGGCCTGACTGACAGAGGACACACAGCTGTAAATGAGAGTATCATCAGTATACAGTTCAACTCTAAATTTAAAGCTGTAGTTCATGTTGGTATATTGGATTGTGTTATATTGTAAGGAGTAGATGGCCTGATGTTTCACCCATACCCACAGTTCCTGATGCAAAATACATCCAATGACAATGTTCAGTGCCAAAGCTATAAGTATTGTGATTTTCACACAGGACAGCTCAACAAAGACTACAGCTGTTTACACACAGCAGTATGCTGCCTACACTGAGCACTTCTGTGAGCAGATTACGTACGCAAAACCAAGAGCAACACACGTCATCAAGAAGGGCCATTAGCGCTACATTTAGCTAACTTCACATTTCAAATTGGAGCTTAAACTTTTTGCCTACCCCAGTAACTGTCTGGCCGTTTACATGTCACTATTTAACTGCCTTCAGACCAAGATGATGGTACAATTTTAAATTTGTGTTGTGTCGGGATGTCACTCTATACTCCTCCTTTGTTTTGTTGATTTTGCTCATGCCACATAAGTCTATTCTCTCATTAGTTGTGCATTTGAAAGGTCATCTATAAAATATGAACTTGGTTGAATTTTGAGCATAGCAACAAAGTGGAGAATCTGATCAGTTGATGTCTGTCAAGCCAGCATCTCAGTAGGCAACGCTGAGGCAGAGGGTTCAATCCTAGCTCTGGCTGGTGAGGTCAGTCATGATGATGATCTCTCCCTAACATTTACTAAGTGTTTTAGTTGTATAACCATACTTATTGTTAACCATAGTTTATTTGCTATGACCATTATCTGCCCCTAATCATAACTGAATAATTTGTAGTGTGGATGAACAATACTAGAGTTGCCATATTTAAAGATATGGTAGAAATAGTCAAACATTCTGTGGATGTTCAAAAACATTGTTACTGAATATGTGGGTTTCAGCGATAAAATACAATCCAGTACAAACTACAGCCGTGAAACATTATCCAATGAGTTGAACCAACAACTTGATAACACAGTCTAAACTAGAGAAGCACTCATTTGTATGCATATCTCCAACAAGGCCCAATTGCCCTTTAATCATGGCTCACTGATGAAGTTTAACAGGCTATTGCCTCGACCATGATCCCCCACGATAGATAGAAAATATCATTACCAGCGTGTTCAAATTCATATTTTTCATGATTCTGAATATGTACCTTAGTGTTAACAGGGTATTACAGAATGAAATTGCAGTTTGACTGTATAGAAACGCCCTGTCTATCAATGTTAAAGAAAGTGGGGGGGGAAATCCTTAATCCAGATCCAGATCTAGATCACCACCATAATTGAATTGGACCATACCCAACCTGCCCATCATTGGTTTATAGCTTTTAAAGTAATCCTGGTAACACACAAACAAATCAACATGGATGAAAATATTACCTCTTTAGCTGAGGTAACAAAATAATTAACATGATAAAATTTCACATGGTGAATTTATTTATTGTGGGAGTGTTGTATTGGTGTTCATGTAGTGTGTCCAGTTGCCAGTGAGAAGTATTTTATTGGCGAGCCTGTAGTTATTTCACATCAATTCCTGTTTCCTTTATGGCCAAACTAATATGTGAAACACTTGGCTTTCTGTTTATGACCATAATAAGGTTTTTTTTGTCAATATTATAAATAAATAAATAAATAAAGGAAATTAGCAGGAAAATCATTATGCCATTGTGCTCTGATCCATACTTTATGTATCCTTTCATCCCTTGGTGATGCTGCGAGCATAATCCATGTTGGATGCAATAAGATATTCAAGGCAGGTACCTGGAAAATATGTTATTAATAGAGTCAAATGAACCAAATACATGAAATTAATTTGTATAAGATCACTATGATCTTTCATACATGTGGCTTATGGTCTCTGTTACACAGGTTGGGCTCAGCAGGGACGGCCTCTATTCTCCTGTGTCCTTACCCTGAGCATATTAGATTTAATTGGAGAGTCCCACTCTCAGCTGATCTGCAGGTATACCTCCCCACTGAACCCACATTAACCCTTTGACCGCAGGTCTGTGGCAGAGAGCGCGACACTTGGAGGAGAGGACAAGCTCTCGGTGTAATCACTCAGAATGAATTATGGTCTGTTTCTCCAGTGGTTTCTCTGCAGTTGGAACATATTGTGCCAATGTTTACGTAAGTCCTACGGTGGCTGACTTCAGGTGGCCCCACTCCTCCAGGGCTGTGGCCTCTTAGCCAGGAGCATGAAGGAATTGGACCTCCAGTGCAATAGAAAGCTCTCCGTTTTCATTTTAATTAATGCTGCTAATTATAAAACATGAATCGGACCATGACACCAGCTGCTCTGTTCATTTGTGGCAATAGATGTTTTCAATTAATTATGCTGTCTGGCCAAAGACAATGTCTCCATCAAACCATTTATTATCCTTGAAGTAACTTTCTAAGGATGTCTTGTGTATTTATATTTTCTGCATAACCTCAAAAAAATAACGACATGAACATGACAATAATAGTGTAATATCACAAAACTAGAGAGTTGCTCATTAGAGTTCATACCTCCACCAAAGCCAAACAACCCTGCACAGAACATATCTTGTTCTAATAATATACTGGGTAAAAGAGAAAGATACGATTTTAATTAAAAGACTTGACTGATTTATTTGTCATAAGAAACAGCAGTGTTTAAATGTATCCACCAAATTGCACCTAGTCTGTCATGGCTAAAATATCCCTGATTTTTTCTGAACGAGATCGATGTTTTACTTTTGAAGTAATCGACAAAAATATGGCGATAAAATTCCTTTAAAATCCTGGATCTGCTATGGATCTGCATCAGCATCAAAATGTAATGGCTTTTGTCAAAATCAGTTCATCAATGTTTGCGTAATCCTGCTAACAAACAAACACACAGATGCGGGTGAACACATAAATTCCTTGATGGAAACAAAGATAGCTCATTTTATTTAGCTAAACTTTATTGATGCATTTTATTAAACTGTTGTTCAGATCAGGCTGCTCTCAACATCTTCTCCCTGAGGCAAAACTCCATGTGGCTGATTACACAAGTTCAAACAGAGACTAGATGCAAAAGATGCTGAATATTGTCCATAGGTGTTTCATTACTCACAGCTGTTCTCTCCAGTCACATACTGTAGTTTATTAATGCACATAAAAAATATATAAATAAGAGAACCAACAGACCAAGCCTATATGCACCCACCATCTACCTCCCACACTGACTTTTAAATGAGCAGTTTGCTTGATTTATCTATTTCTTATTCTATAGCATTAAATCACTTTGTACAAAGAGGAGGCTTTGAAAGTGATCAAAATTAATGCATGACTTTATTGAAGAAAAGTGAGTTTTATGATCTCTGTAGCACAGCTTGATTTAAAAGTAATCAAGAGATCAAGTGATATGCAGCATTCAATCGGTCGACGGCACACATTTACCACGTGGAGATTATTGGTCATTTAAGGAGACAGTTTACATACAAATACTAATCAGCTGTGTCATCAGGAGAGTGAAGTCTAAATGAAACTTGTATAATCCATGAGCAAAGAAATACAAGCATCCAAATATACACTACGACAGCCGTGTTTACCGTGAAGTGTACTCATTCTGGGAAATGTGCTTATGCATATAAATCACACAAATATAAATTAGACACTTTTTGCTGAGACTCCTCTCTAAATGACTTTGCAACATTTCACGGCATGTTCCTAAAAGAGCAATGATCACACCCCACGCATTTACATGGAAGTAAACAATAAAAAGGTTACTGCTGATGATACAGTTAATACTCATGAATCATTGCTTTTCATAGCCGACAAGTTAATTTAAAAAAACACTTTGCAGAATATCTGAATATTTTACACTGTGCACTACATTTGAATTTTTATTTCTCAACTGACTGATCGATTGACCTTTTTACTAAACATCAATCCATATGCTTGTTAATGTTGGCCAAGTACATTTCCCATCTAATCTCAGAAAAATACATGCACAAAATTAAAAAAAAACATTTTAGTCATTGTTCGATTGCCTTCTGCACAAACTTTGCATTATCTAGACAAATTATCGTTGTTGTTATCTGGATTCTGCCTGCATTATGATCAAACCTCTGTAGTTTGGTTGTTAAACCTGTTTCCTCCTTGCTCCATAGACAAGCTTCATCCATCTTTAAAGTAAGAAATAACTTTTGTGTGTGTGAGCTGTCGCTGTCCGTGTTCCAGGTGCAAATCCAAATTCAAAGTAACTTTTTTAAGGAAAGCGAGCGGTAAGATAGCGTTTTAAACTTGTGGGTATGCATTTTTATCTCATGAATCTGTCCCTGCTGTGCAGATTGTGTTTACACTTAATGCCTTGTGACAGAGATCTGATCCCAGTGCGAGCCTCACCACATCCGTA
Source organism: Lamprogrammus exutus (assembly GCA_900312555.1). NCBI lineage: Eukaryota > Metazoa > Chordata > Actinopteri > Ophidiiformes > Ophidiidae > Lamprogrammus > Lamprogrammus exutus. Next base: position 6,561 of record OMOW01095908.1, read on the forward strand.
TGTGTTAAACGTACAGTATCTTTGTACAGAACACATTTTACAGCAATATGTAAATGGGGTTATTGAGTGATTTAAGCACCTGCAGCATATGTTGTCTAGAACCTCTGCCACAAGACAAATCACCCATGGTTCTGTATGTTTGTACTGCTTTAATGCAGCGTTTCACAGCATGGGTGGTGTCTGTAGGATACTTCTCTAAATTTCTGATGAATAAACAATTGTGTATCAGCTAAGTCAATTTCATGTCATTGTCAGCTCATTTAAATTCCAAAAATATCAGTAATTTATCATTTGTTATGGGCATTTCTTTCCAAACAGCATGCAGACTTGATGATCAGTTGTCTGATTCCCCATAAATTTAGAAGGATTACTAGTTTACAGTCGAGTCAAAATATCACAGCATATGATTCAGAATAAATCATTGGCCTCATCACAGATGAGTTTTTAGACTCTGCAAACTGTGACCAAAACACTAATCACATTGTCACAATGTGATGTTGGCACTGACCCCACAAATCGAGCATCATTTGGGCTTGTGGACTCGAGCAGCATCAAATTCATCTCTAATATCAGAGAATATGTTGTACTTTCAGTGTACATTTAATGCAGACGCCCGTTTGGTGTTTTGCGCTGAGATCTACAGATTGGCAATTTAACAAGACGATAAAGCACTCACAGATGGTATAGACATGTTTGCTCCGTATGCTGCAGTCACTCTAAAGCTGCTTGACATAGTTTGCGTTCTTTGTATTGATCAGTCCTGTGGCAGAGAGTATCCATATTATCGCTGTTCACTCACCCATAACCTGTTACTAAAGAGGCTTGACTTGTTTTCTACCATAACACTGTGTGTGAGGGCAAAGAGTTGGACAGCACGTTCAGTACGCTGAAACGTGATAAGCCGATTTATCCTCAGCGTCACAAGTGAAGCATCTTCCTGCAGCGTGATACCAAACAACCACAACCAGCAATTACAGCAGAAATAAAAGCGATGCTGCTGCATATCCTGCACGTCTCAGGCTGTTGGTTAGGACGGTGGGCTCCTAATCAGAGAGGAATAGCTCAGGCCTTTCCTAGGCTCCTACAAGAACCATCTCAGCTACACTGCTCCTCCTCAGCAAAAACAGGTTTCTATCCCATACAGGGTGTAATGTTGTCTTATACAGGAGGAAATCAGAGAAGCTGAGTGCTTTTATCTGCAGTGGACATTGTGTGGACTTGAGTTCCAGGCAGTGATTTTTCCACATATTAATAAAACAGATCTGGGGAATTGGGCGGCTTCTTCACTAGTAAACACGAAGCCTCATAAATATTTCATCTTATTCTTCCTCTGCTGTATCACCTGTTCTGTTCATAAGTGATTATCTTTAACACACTATGATGTTGTCAACAAACTCATTTCATCTTATGTTCACCATCTTACAGTGTGTTTGCTAGTTTATTACTGAAATTGTATTATGATTCCTATACCATAGAAATAAAAACCTAAGTTTAGGTGCAGTGCTGCAATCCTGAATACTCAAGGAGATGTTGCCATGGAAACAGAGTTACACTGGCCAGAAATGAAAGCGTCTGAGGATTTAGACTTTCACTGTACATCAATTTTTAACCATAGATTGTTTCTACATCTGCCTTCCCACCAACTTCCCATGATCACAACATCGACTCGCTCGAAGGTGAAAACATGAGCATAATGATTCCTAAAATGGAGCCAAACAAGTATAACAGAACACAGATAGACTACTATAAATAACGATGATAAGCTGGCACATATTTCTGTGTTTGTAACATATTATAAATATCATGTAATGCCACATTAATTGAAGTGATAATTTGCAAAAACACAGATACATATGTTTTTATTATTTTATTAATAATGTTTTATTGTGCATTCCAGGCAATATCAATTAAAAAGATGGTGGATTAAAATCTAAAAACAATAATAAAAAATAATAAAAATGTGAACACAATACAGTTTGATTTAAATTACCTGGAATAAACAATATAAAATTTGATTTTTTTTTTTTAATAATCACAGTTGTTAGTTTTTGCAAGCAAACTATTTTATTTATATATTATATATTTATATATATTATAAATATTTCCATATTTGTACATTACAGCAACCAATGCAAAGGTCAGATTAATTTGCTACACATTAGAATTATTCTTAATAAAAACTAAGTTTTACAGCATTTGTCTACTGTTTGTACTTGACAATTAAGAAGACAGAAAGAAAGAAAGAAAGAAAGAAAGAAAGAAAGAAAGAAAGAAAGAAAGAAAGAATTGTAGGAAATCCGATGGCAGACTAGCAGCATGGCAGACTAACTTTTGATAGACGTGTTGAACACATGCTGTTTCCTGAATATGCCAAGTCTTGCCAATAAAATCAGTGATACAGAAAGAGGCTGCGTGTCATTAACTGGAGAGTCATGTGTCCCATATGTCCGCGCTCCAAGATATTCTCATCCAATTGCAATAAGTGTGTCTCCAAACTATATATAAGCACTTTAATGTCTTTGCTGAGAGCAGTCTGCAGTGTCAGCATGGGAGCATTCCTGTCACATTTCCATATGATATTTTCTCTAAACCAACCTATTTTAACTGCTCTTCGGTTCATTCCATAACCCTGGAGCAGCTCTCCCCACAGTATACCAGCTGTGTCAAATAAACCTTTGAATGCAGAATGACCACAGTAGAGAGTTTTACTCAAGGCATTTCTCATCTTGAGGAAATAGAATTCCCTATTTCCAAAGGGAATGCAGAGCATATTATTGCACCCTCTGAGAATTGGAGCCGTGAGCTCAATGCTGCAAGGCACAGTTTAATGGATTTTTCCCTGTTTATACTAAAATAGAGCTGATGAGTAAAGAATATAACCTAACAGAGACCCTCCGGAGTTCTATTGTATGGAGAAATATGCACTAACCTGTGACTTAAATAATTTTTGAAAACCTAAAATCATCTTTTCAGTAGTTTCCTTAACCCCAGAAAAGGGTTTATGGCATGGATTAAAAATGTTTCAATTAATGTCTGAGACCTGAAAATCAATCAATTGTGGTGTATACATGCAAACTACAACCATGATATGGGGGCACATTTGCAAGAGAAATAAAAATCAATAAAATGCAATCAACAAAGTATCACAAGGTCGATTGCAACTCTATTTGGATGTGGGCTGTAACAACTATAAGAGCCACAGATCAGCTCAACATACTCATCGGATTCTTTTCAAAAAAAGATCCTGCAGTATCTCAATTTTTTTTAAGTCAATAAGCTAAACATAATTTCCAGCTACTGGAATTATAGCCTGCAATCAGCCACTAGATGCAGCAAGACAGGCCAATGAAAGTGTATGTTTGGGCTCACTCACCTGTGGTCTCCACTATTCCTTCTAGTATGACTACAATTTCAAATTGCTCTGTTTGCATGGACCTCTGGGAGAGTTCGTAGAAGGGGCTTTTGGTGTCAATCACATGGCAAATCGTGAGTGGTGAGACGAGAAATAGCTGGTCCGCCCCAGTACTGAAACCCACGTCCAGCTCCAACTGATCCAGTGGAAGAAACTCGCCTTCAGGCGTCTGGCGAGACTATGGAAGCGTACAGAGAGAGGCAGAGACACAGATGGTTAATGGGGGAAGGAAGGGATAAGAGGGGTTAACTGCAACCATAAAGGGAGCCTTTGTGGCAGCCATTGTCTTTTTGTAAGCAATCAGAGCAATCAATTATTTTGTCATGGAAAACCTTACATTTTAAAAGTGTGCATACTGTATACTGCAAAAATAATATCCACCTGGCTAAGTTTATTTTTCTTGACAGTTTAATTCATTTTCAATACTGGTGGATTCATCTGGCTTATTGAGAGCTTCTGTAGAAATGGAGAATAGAAACACCTCAAATAATTTGCTGAGATGGTCGTGCCTGCAGTTAAGTGTGTCTGTGGTGATGCATGCTGAGTTTATTGTTACTTTGCAACGCCAGTGATCATACTTTTAATCTTTTGCGGCAATCTGTATTGCCACAAATGATCTAAAAACAAAATTGATAGATTTGCAGTAATATTAGTGGTGTAAGATTACTATGGATTTTTAAGTTAGACATCAGAAATCAATTGTTGGCGCTGTCCTGAGGGACCAAGTTGTAACACACTGGCACACAAACTCCTTAGTCACTCAGGAATTCAGCAGATGTATGAACAAACTGTTACTCTCACGACATGAATATGCGCAATTGTCAGACTTGTTGGGGGATTTGTTTTCTGTATTAGATGTAATTCGTTGTGAAAATGATGCAAAGCCTTCTGTGCAGGCAGATATTGTATTTGGTCCAGTAAATGTATCATTTGAATCAATTGCACAGTATAATCTTCAAATGAATCTGGAAATGATGATAAATGCAGCATATGTTGTTGTGAAATTGTGTCATTTGTACTGATTATTGGGCTTGAAGGCAGATTGGCACCCATTTACCTCGTGTATGTAAGTAAATGTGGGCAATAATCAAAAATAGTGATAGATGCTGGAAGGCATCCTGAGCGGTGTCACTTACTTTCAGTAATTTGCAGCGGATCTGTGCAGAGACCATATGGCTATTACGCAGGTTTCCGACCCTGAACATGAGAGTGAGTTTTCCATCTCTCATGGAAATAACTGCATGTTCACTGAACATCAGGGTCTCTGCCCGTTTTTTGGGCTGAGACATCTTGATGAACATACAGCCGATCAAGAAGGCATCGACGATTGATCCGAGGATTGACTGGAAAAGAAATAGAATGATCCCCTCCGGACATTTGTCTGTGATGTATCTGTAACCATATCCAATAGTGGCCTCGGTCTCTATGAAAAATAGAAATGCTGAGGGAAAGTTATAGACGTTGGCCACACATGGAGTATACTTGTCATTGTGGGCTCTGTTGAGGTCTCCTCTGATGTATGCAATGACCCACCACATAGAGGCCATGAAAAGCCACGCCACTGTGTAGGTTAGGATAAAAATAAATAGATTCCAACGCCATTTCAAATCTACGAGTGTTGTGAATAAGTCTGAGAGGTATCTGCTGGTTTCACCGCCCAGGTTTCCATGCTGGACGTTACATCGCCCGTTCTTATCCACGAACCGTTGCCTCTTCCTCTTTTTCTCCGGGGCAGGCTGGTTGAATCCAGACCCGCTTGATGAGGTGGTAACTACCTGATAATCGTCCCCAAATTTCTTTCGAAGTGCAGACATACTACGATGACAGCAGCGAAAGAAATAACAAAGGATTCGATGGAAAAGTCTGGCTTGTAAATGCTGCAGTCCGTAATGCCCGTGCGCAACGTCTCCTGTTTGGAAATAAGGCGAGAAAAAAGTCCGCTGTCTTCGCCTTAATTAGTCATGCATCGTCCCCTTTCTCCACACACTGCTCTTGCTGCACTCTACAGCCATGAAACATCAATAATGTACCAGTAGTTTACAAACCCCGAAGAGAGAAGCCATAAGAAAAATAAGCGACGCACAATTAGGTGTCCAAACGCGCCAGTCGATGTCCAGGTTTTTACAGGTTTACCAGTTCGTGCGTTGAGGATTACAGGTTGGGGTTTCGTGGATCTGCCCAAACACTGCGCTCGGAGTGTAAGTTTTCATTCGAAAGTTCAAAATCCCTCAGTGCCACAAAAAACACAATATCTCTGCGTAATTAGTCGCTGGAAACGGCTGCCTGGGTGAAACGGTTCTGCGCGCACTTGCGGCGGTTGTTGGAGATGATCCGGCTTCCAGTCCCTCCGTTGCGATCTGTACACATAAAAATGATTTGCATCCAAGCATATGACTGTAAAATATGACGGACAGAGGAGAAATCACTGTCGTCATTTATGGCTGCGCGCATCGACGCCAATCGCCAGCCTCTTTGGGTTACCTGCTCTCCTCTTTTAAAGAAATTTGGCCCGGATTGTCATGTTCAGTGGTAGAGATCCATCAGATGCTCTTTTGGCTGCTTGGATCCCTCTTTCCCGTCGATTTCCCTGTGAGGCTCCTGCGCACTTCCACGTTTCCTTTGCAATGATGCGTTCACTGTTGCGTTGTGGCACTACAAAGACAGTTTTGAGGGGGAGGGAGGAGGTGTCGCCTTCTTAGACAGTTTTTAAGTGATCAGATGAGCTAATTTCCAAAAACAGATGACTAACTGTTTTATTTTACAACAATT
>OMOW01095909.1:8735-22400 GCA_900312555.1 Lamprogrammus exutus
GTAGTAGTAGTAGTAGAGTAGCAGTAGAGGTAGAGGCTGTAGTAGTGGTATTCAGTTGTAATCATAGTAATAGCAATAGTAACTGTAATAACAATAGGACTAGTTGCAGTAATAGTAGTAGCAGTAGTTTTATCAGCAATAGCAGTGGGCATAATGGTTATATATATATATAAAGTTGTAGTAATAATAGCAGTAATAGTAGTAGTAATAGTGCTAGTGCTAGTAGTAGCAGTGGTCATGGTAATAATTGTGGTAGTTATAACAGTGGTTATAGTAATGGCAGTAGTAGTAGTAGTATAGGAGTAGTAGTAGTAACAGAAACAGCAGTAACAGTAATGGTAGCAGTATTTTTAGCAGCAATAGTAGTGATGATAGTAGTAATAAACTGTAAACTATATAGAAGCAGAAATAATTATAGCATTAGTGGAAAGAAATATAAAAGTATTCAAAGTAGTATTTGTAGAAGAAGTAGCTTGCTTTTTCTTTTAGGTAAATAAGAGCAAAATATATTCTTTATTAAATGAAAACAATGAACAGTAAAATGCTATATGTCTGTGTGTGAAAAATCAATGTTATCCAGCAACAATAAATGCAGAAAAATCTAACGTAGCTGTAAACAAATCCATATGACAATGCAGGAAACTGCCTGCCCACAGTAAATCCACACGACAACGGAACATCAATAAACATGGCTGTTACTCGGGCTAAAACCATAATCACATCAGCACAGTAGCCACACTCTGCACAGTGAAAAGTAGAAATGATGATTAACAACTCGTGTTTAATCATGCACAACAAAAAACAGCTGTATTAGGAAAGCAGTCCATCATTCATCTGCAAGTCCTGTTTTTGTTAGTTTAGGCACAGAATACGTCTCATCAAGTGCACTGCAGGGTTAAAAACTCAAAACTAAAAGATCAAATCAGTCCTCTCCACAAAACCAAATCGGATTTTATGATTCATTTGTGCATTAATATAGATTACTGCAATTCCCTTTACATTGTCAGAAAGTCTCTCGCCACCTGACAGCTCAGAGTTTTAACGGCTCTGGAAAACAGGAGTAGCACACACCAGCCCTTGCGTCAGTTACCTGTGTGGCTTTCAGAAACAGTTTGAGGATTTTATGTGGAGTGTTTTTAAAGCACAGATGGGTCTGATTCACAATATCCCAGACTGGCTCGCTCAGTAAGTACTGGCTCACTCCCTACTAACCACTAAAACCCAAACTCTACAACTTGTAATATTCTTCCTTTTTTAGGTCTCAGTTTAAAAGTGTCTAGGTTTCCATCTTTCTGTAATAATTATTGACTAATTTGTCTTACTTCCAATTTTGTATGTACTGGTTACTATATAGTATGGTATCAGTTTTAGAGCCTGACCAATGCACCATCAAGCCAATATTATCTTTTATATTTTCATATACAGTATACTGTATATCTGTATTGGCATTATCGTTATCTCTGCCAAGGACCTTATGTTTTTGCCTTCATTCTTGTTACTCAAAATGTCCTGAACTGATTTTGACCAACATTAGTAGAAGGCCCAGAGGCAGATACAGGATTTAATTTTTTTGGGGGGATGTCATTCAATATTGTTATTAAATCCCTCTAAATGAATACACTAATCTAATTTAACACATTAATTAAAAAATAAAAACTCAGGTATATTCATCCCATGATAGACAGGTGCAACGGCCAGATCCAGATAACTTCTAAAAATGGGTGTTTCTTTCTACAAATAAAGCAATTATTATAGTCGCATGTGCTTCTTGTCACATTAGGGTAGCACGGTGTCACAAGCCAACCCTAATTCTTTCTGTGTGAACTTTCTAAACTAGTCTGGATGGATCAAATGCAGAATACAAATTACACCACAGAATTGTTTGAATAATTTAGAAAATACCATTAAAAGTTATAGTAGTGGTAGCAGCACATTAGAGGCCATTAGAGTTGGATTGTATGATGTCTAACATTAAACTTGGGGCATTTTTCCATATCTTTGTGATTTTCTTGTAAAACACCAATCTAAATGAAAAATTCAGGCATATTTATCCCATGATAGAATAACAATTGGTGCACTTTGGCCTAAATCCAGACATATTACAAAAGTACTTTTCTTATGACAAATAAAGCAATTAAGTGCTATTATCATCATAATCATTTCTCTCCAGTCCATTGTTATAACGAGACAAACTTTGTCTAGGCTTGTTTGGCCGTGGTGGGGGTATGCCCTGTAATGACTGCCTGTCTCTGTGTATTATTCATTGTCATCCTCTACACCTGGCTGTGTGGAGAAACAACAAAAGGGAATTGGCAGTAGTGGTGTGACTCTCACAATCAAATTTCAATGGAGGCTTTACCCTGCAGCAATGCCTACAGCTACCCAGAATTGAGTAATGAGCAAAAACAAAAATCAGTCTCCAGAAACTAAATATCACACATATGAGTATGATGATATATGATTTACTGCCATTCATTAGTACAAAGAATACATACTTTGAAGACAATATGGTAGTTATGTTTAGAATACCATGCAGAGGGATCAACTGCATCTCCAAAGAGCATTTTAGAGTAAGATCAAAGCTTGGCTATATATACAGTATATATACAAATCCCCCATGGAGACAGAGGAAAGCAAAGGCAATAGCAGTACACAACTAAGCACTGGAACTAATTACATTTTGTCGTAAGCAAAATATCAGTTAGTCACACAGGCATTTTCAGCTGACACTGTGAAGACCTTTGCCATATTATTTATCTCTGCAGGTTATGGAACACATGAATAACAACAAACCCTCAGCAGGCCTTAGTGGCTATCTCATAGTTACAGAAACGTAATGGTCTAACTGTGACAGTGGGGGGAGTTGGGATTAGAGCACACATCTGGATAAGACGCGATGGGGTAAAACCCCCAAGAGCTGCAGTCCTCTCCCCAACCCAGCAGGTTGGCACGGCCTGCTTGATGTTCAGCCTGTGAAAGATGCGCTATGACTCAGCAGTCATTGGCTGCCATAAGTGCCCTCAAGGGGCTCCCCAGGGACCAGAAAGCAGCATGGGTAAGAGACACACATAGCACAAATGCACACTATCACTAACCAACCCATACGCATCAGGCATGCAAGTACCTCAAACATCCATACACATTAACATAACCACCACTGAGTTGCCATACAATCTACCACCACAGCCCTGCAATACATCCAACTGTTCAGTTTTTGTCTGTGCTGATTCAGTCTTTTGGTAATTTATGAAGCTGCACTTGGAGGTGGCGTTGTAATGGAGCACAGTTCTGAAAGGCATTTCATGTGTCCACCCCAATTACAGACACAAGGGGGGCAGCACAAGCTTAGTTAGGTACGCTACAGGTAATGCTTGATTTTGATTATTTACCTATATTGAATTACTTTGATGGAATCTTTACACCTTACTGCTTAAGTGGCCCATATCCAATACCTGTGTTCACTGGATGGTCAAGCAAAGCTTTAGTTTATAAGACGGATGTAAACAAAATGTCACAATGCATGCAAATAACACAATCTATTGCTTTCTGAAGCATCTCTAAAGAGCCCCAACAAACTTAATTATATTGTAAGATGGAGACGAAAGATGAGAGCACATTGCAGCTTGGACGTGTGAATAATCGCTGGTACGTTGCTCATATGTGGACAAAGTAGAAGGGTGACACATTTTATGACACATGAGTAAGAATGGCAAGGAAATTCCAATCTGTGTGTTAAGATGATAGTCACATTAGCAGATTTATTTCCACATAAATGTGACATCAAACAGATTTGGGAATATCTGATTCCATATGCTTTTCTACTCTACGTGTTCACAACACTTACATCTGATATGTGCCATATGTGTTGAGGAAAAGAGCTGAACTGGGTCACTTGTACCTGACACTGTAAATGTAGCACAAGTACCTAATAATCTGGAAAGTCAGTGCATATTCCTGTGACAGTTCAGCAAGGTGACTTCACTGACATTAATTCATCTGCTGATCTATACTGTAATGACACTATGCAAAATGTAGGTGCCGATACGATGATATCACAGCAGATCAGTGACACATGATGATAAAAATTCCATCACAGTATCTGTGGACACACTGTATGCCCAAGGATGATTATTTATTTGCCTCAGGCTGAAAATATAAATTTTCAGTTGTGCATTATGATGTATTTTTTCTCATTATTTTCCCCAAAAGGGCCACAGAAGCAAATAAACAACTCACCCACGGTGTCCACAAAAACCAAACAGTATCATTTTCACATTAGATTAGATTGCATTAGTTTGTAAAGGTGTGTACTGTACATTCAGACAGACAGATCCATACATGTACTAATCACTTAGAGAGTAATCATACAAAATTTCAAAGATATTTGCAACTTGACTTTTCAATTCTTATTGGTCGACCAAAGAAACCAACTACTACGGTAGAAAAACAATCCAGGTAGTTTTCTGTCGCAGTTAATATTGTCATGACATCTCTACTGGAATGAATCTCACCACAGCATGAAATAATAACCTATAGCTTTTATTTATATACTTTAAGGGGAAGCCTATGAATCACTTGGGCATAAAGAAAATTGTTCCAAAATCGTATTCCTTATTTGCATACATTAAAACCAGGGTCAAGTAAGTCACATGTGAAGAAAGGAGAACTGCCCAGCAGCTTGAATACATTACAGCCGAGTAAATGGTTTGTTGATTTAGAGAGATTAAAGCACACACAAGCAAGCCAGCTCGATGGATTTTAATTAACTTGCCATATATAAATTGTATGTTATTAGGCATTACGGAATTAAATGCTAAACACAAGTGCTCTTTCTGCTTGGGTGACTGGAATAAAAAGCTGGGTTTCACAGATGTAGCATGGTGCTGCAGCCATGGCTGCTCTGAATACGTTCCAGCGTATCAACCTCTGAACAGCCATCCAAGAAGATTCTCTTTAATTATGTACAATACAGTCAAATTCAAGCCCCCTGACATCTCCGATGATCAAGCTGGGGGATGCCACGTTCTCTCCCTGAGTCATTCGGGCAAATGGATTTCACTTCCAAGAGTCACTTCTGTCAGTTATAATAAGAAACTAATACATAATGTGACACACACTGAAATGCAAAACTATTCGCAAGGTTCTCTGCAAGGCTGCGCAGGGCAATTAGAATTTTGCCGCAAGGCTCTTGATGAGTTCCTCTATCTCTGAAGGATCCTGGAATGAGTATCATAAATCTTCCAGTTAATATGCATGATTCAGGTTTGGGTTTAATGCTGCATAATGTGCAACAGAACAGATATTTTACCACGTAGCACGTGTGAAAAGAAAATAATCAATTTTGACAGAAACTCAAGTAAACAAATAAAAGAGTAAGCAACACAAACACATGGAGGCTATGTTAGTAAAGGAAACTTGTGTGCCAGGTACTGCTGCCACGCAGCACGCCAACACCGTCTCTATACAGTGTATACACTCCAAGTAATGAATAAGTTGCAAGTGAGGTTACCAAAAAATAAAAGCGCCGGGTGAACTAAGCAGAGTATCCAAATGGCATTTCTCTTTCCAAACAGAATTCTTTAATATCACGTCTTTACAGCACACTGTTCAAAAATTTTAATAAGAATATCTTCAGCAGAACCGCTATTATTTTTTGGCATTTCCCTGTACCACACAAGCTTAATCGAGTCTGCTCTTGACGTGGCTCACATATTTCCAGAGCTCAAGTGACCTTCTAAGCAAGCACAGAGGCTCAGCGGGCCCTTAGGGGCAAATTAGAAACACCAAGCTACAGGAAGATGAACTCAATACATACAGTTTCCCATTTCCTGGCACTGATGTTACCAAGAGAAACCTACCTATCAACGTCCACACATGTACAGGCAGTCAATTGCAACAAAACAAGCTTGCAACAATAAATTGCTCTTTCAATGATGTATAGCACAGTCAAGAATATGCAAATATTCTAGCTCTACAAGAATCCCACTTTAGTGTCTCAGGTCAAAGCCTAAATATGTTAGTCTACCAAAATTGCAAATAGAGATTTAAAGGGCTTGATAAAGAACTGTCAACTTTCATTTAGTCAGACTTTAGTAGTTCTATCCAGAGGGTTGAAAATTTGCCAACAGAAAAGATGCAAATAAGTTCCAGTTGAGCATTATCAAAAAAAACAAATCCAGACCAAAACAATCATAATTTGGTGTCTAAATGAAGCATGCAAAAAAGTCTTGCTTATGTTTTTTTGTTAGCCAATAAAAATCATGCTTTCAATAAAATTATCAACATGAAAATAAGTGCAAAAAATGAGTGTAAAATCAGCTGGCCCAAATAAGCCAAGGGCAATGAGAAAAGTGAAAGTGTCACGGTCTTACCGTTTTCTGTGTTCTCGTGTTCAGTATCGGTCAGGGTTAGGTTGGAGTTGGCCCTGCTGGACAGGCAGGAGCTGCGGCCTGACTTGGTGTTGCTGCGGCCCCATAATCTGACCGCGTGCTCCGGCGACATGATGCCGTCCGTCTCTGTGTCTGCGTCCGAGCCCACGCTGACAGAGTAGTCACGATGTGGCATCCCCATGTCTGTCCTGTACGTTGCTACTTGAGATGGGAGTGCCTCGCCGAAACCGAGGTCTCGAAGGGAAAAGTCTGCCCCTATGCAAAACCAATAAATACACAGCTCAGGAAATTAAATCCGCCACTTGCTGCATCACTTAACGTAATGAACTGCAGAAAAAGATGGCAGTAATGACAGTAACATCCTGGCCTTGGGAGTTACAGTAACCGTTAAAAAAAGCAATTGTTTACCTTGTTTGTATTCATACTGAGTAAATGTGATTGAGTTCAAATTATAATACTCTTGGAATGGTTTGTTTTTTTAAATATTTGTTTTTTCTGTCACCATCTGGACACCGAAAGAAACGGCAAAAGTCATCAAAACAAGATTGCAAATCTCTACCCTTCTCATTAACACCAAGAAGTAATGACAGCGATGCAACCTCAAATTCACAACTTGGGACTTTAATGGGGGGGGGGGTTTATGTAAAACTGAAATGGATACATATTAATACTTGATCATGTTTCTTATATTTTTCTCATAAATCATAACTCTTCTCCTAAAGTACTGAGCATCACAGTAAGTCAGGAGATTGATAAAGAAGACCTTGTTCATGTGTGATTCACTGTGGTGGTTGCTGCCTTTAATCAGTAATCTAGCTATGGATTTAGCTATGTTGTCAAGATTACAAATGCACACCTTTTTATTTCATTTTTGCTTATTTCAAGTTACCACAGAGGTGCACTTCAGTTAAATTTCAGGCCTTTACAGAGTCACAAAATACAATTTCATCAATAATATATTTCAATGAGCAGGTTCAAAAGTGTGCAACACAAGTTCAATCCCCGGACACTGGTCTTAGTAGTAAAACTATTTGGAGTGACCTCTACAGCTGACCGAATGGGAAATACCAAGGGACTCCTCATTAAAAAGCAATGATGCATATATAGAGACAAGGCGGCAACCTGCCCTAAAACAAATAACTGCTCTCCTTGTGTCATTTTGAACTGCTAACACAGACCATATTGGACTATAAGGTAAAGATAATCTCTTCTGTTGCTACAACAGCATAGCCTCTCCAATATTAACCGAGCTTGGCCTAACCTTGTCGGTTGAATTCATCCACTTCGTGATGAACCACGTCCTTGACTCGGCCGCCGTAGGCCATTCTGGAGTCCTGGTCGAAGGCTTTGAGCGTTTCGCTGGAGCTGTAGGACTTGGGGTTGGGTTTTCCATCCTCGCTGTCGGCCGAAGAGCTGGTGTAACGGCGTTCTGTGTCCTGCCGGGCAGTGAGCGAGCGATAGGGTCGGCGTTCCTTCACTTCCATGGCTGCCTCAACTCTTTTTTCAACATCAACGTGGATTAAAATTGCGGCTTAGTCTGAGCGACTCTGTGAAAGAACCAAACACACACACACACACAAAATGAATGAGGATACGGTTCCAAAACATGCTGCAACAATAAATATTAGTTCTTTGAAGATGAATCAGCTATTTTCCCCTTTCCTCAGTTTTATTATTTTCAAGAGAAAATGTGTAACAATTTGTCTAATGTAAATATATTATCACATATAACCACAATCAGTATTATTTGAGATATGCAAATATGCACTAAGTTGGTTCTCTTGCTTTATGAAGACACATTAATACCATGGGACTGTATATTTGAGCAATAAATGCAAAGATAGATATTTGTCAGCCGGTAGAGATGTTCCTATAACGTATCTACCAAGGCGTTAGTCTTTTTATTATCTGGTCTGGATCTTATCTGGTGAGTTATGGTTGCATTAGGAAACTATGGGCAAAGTCACAAATCAATGGACAGGCCTGGTTTCCAGGAATACTGGCTTTATCTGGTTTGTGCAAGCCTCCTACTTATGTATGTATGTGATCTGAACGACGAAACGTGAAGGAGTTGGAGGAGGAGTGTGACACAGCAGGAGGTTTCCCTGCAAACTCAGGGTGACGCAGAACTTATTACTAAAATGGGTCCAACTGCTGAGGGAGTGGGGTTAGAAAATCTATGATAGTTCAAAATGATCCCATAAGAGCTAAACATAAAATAAGCAGTATTGTGAGGCAAAAATGTATAGCATGATGAGGTATGTTGTCAAAAACATTCTCATCTGTTTATTGTAATTTGAATAAATTGCCAGTTGCATAGTGAATACAGTCTACTCCACTACCAGCAAAGCACACAGATTTTGTTTGAAAAATCTAAGTTAACTATGCACAAGTTACATTAGGAGATAAATAAATAAAATGCAAATACATGTTTTCCACCAGCAGTGTATACAGTCTATGGCACAGAGGGACAGCATAAAAAACCACCAGGATTAGATTTAATAAAATACAGCACAACAAATCTTGCGCCTGTAAAGTTTACGACGCAAGTCTCCCACAAATATTCCATTTTATGTGCCGTACAGAAACGCTCGGCCTCCAGCATCTGTAAAAGGTGGCAGGTGTCCTTCCTTGAATTGTGTTGTTTACAAGTTACAAATCATCGGCGGTTCTAAACTGAGAAGTCGAACAAATCCACTACACTACACTAAACCAGCAGAGATGATTAAAATCCGAAACATAAAACCACAACTGTCTGCAAAATAGCGCACTGAATATAAGATCAATAGAGGGAGTGAACGTTCACATACAGCTTGGTGCTGAATTATTTGCTTCAACTTGGGAGTAGTGAGAACGAAATATGACGAAAAAGAGTGGCTTTCATATAAAATCTAAGCAAAAAACATTACCAAAATACCTAAAATAACAAAACGAGTCCATTTAAAACGGCTTTTTACTTTAATGTGTGATATTTTTGTAGTTAAAGGGGGATGCCTTGAAATCAGTCAGCAACAACAACATTGAGTTGACTTAACAGATGTCAATGTGGATATAAACATGATAAGATGATCGTCACTGTTTACTTCAAAGATCAATCACAGAAGACAAAGAACTAGCAAGGCACTCATACCTCCACCAAGGTCGATCAAACCCAAGACAAAATCTTACAAAAGACTTAAACAAGACTTACCTGACATAAGAAACAGTAGTATTGGCGGACATTTGTGTATACATTTTTGCAGAACTTAACAAAAGTATTCAGTAAAATGCCCTATCTGGCAGTGTTAAATATTTAAAATTCCTGGGTCTGGAGTGGCACCAAAAATGTCACACATTCGTCCCCGAGCTATGTCCTCCCCTCCTAAAATCTGTTCCGAATTTTCTGATTGACAACTAACAACAATCAAACACATATTCGTTGAGCAAGGGAGCTTGTTTCAAATTATGCCATGTATCTGTGTCATATGACAACTTGTGTGTTTCTGTATAATGCCTGCATATTGATCTGTACATGATGTCCTTATGTCTACAGATGCATAATGAGTATAATGTCAATGATGGATTATCTTGGGTTGAATGATTCTGAGAGAGATTTCAGTGGCATCATTCATGTGGCAGGCCTCTACCTACATACTACTTAGCGCCATATTTTAATAAACGCAAATATGTGATGCAAGGATAAGAGAGTCAGTGGATAAGGGAGCGCTGAAAGAGATAAAAAACTACTACAGCTAAATCCAGGAGTTTTTATTGACAATAAGTCTGTGTTTTTCAGACAAGGATTTTCCCACAAGATAAGCTCTTTATGAATACTGTATGAGATTTGTGCTGGACAGAACAGTAAACAATAATCCCTGGTGAACTATATTTGCCCCTATGTAAAGGAAACTTTTTCGTGTGTGTAAGACATCATTGTTGGGTTTGTGGGGTTTCTTTTTGTATGTATTGACAGCTGAAAAGATCCCGGTGATTAATGACTTGGGGCCTCAATACCGAGACCTCTGCCACATGGGGGGGAGACGAAAATGCCCCCACTCTGCAGCCGCGAGAGCACTTCAGCTTCTCCCAAGATCTCAGATGCAGCTTGTATGGGTTGCTAATTTTTTACCTTTTGCTCAAGATCCTTCAGGCTATGCAAATGCGAGAGCGGAGAACAAGCAGCTTTCTAAAGTTTCGAGAATGTTCTGTAAAGTGTATTGTTTTTGTTTCCAAAGAGCCAGGCTCAATGCTTCGACCATCGCTCTTCTGCACAGGCCTTCCTCCTCATTATTAATCAGCTGCTATGCAATGAGATGTACCTTTGAGGCCATGGGAAACCCAGAGGAGATTTTCAAAGAAGCAACAGGCCGCATACAATGACAGATGATATGGGATGCAAATGTAGGACCTGGAAACGCATCCACCTCGCGCGCAGCAGTCAGGACTTTCGCAGAAAGCGTACTGTAAAACTAAACAGTGTTATTCTTCATAAATAGGCTACATCTGGCATTATCGTTGTGTTTCAATGCCAGGGAGCGAAGCTGTTGTTCATGTTCATCTGTCTAAGTCTAAATCCTCTGAGAGGGAGCCAAAACAAAGAAAATGCCAGTGTTGTACTATTTTGCTGCACTGGTATGTGAAAACAACAAACAGAAGGTTTTATTTAACCAAGATACCTCAACACTTACTAAGGAAACTGAAGCAAGAAGTGATTAAAGGGCTGTTTAGTGTATTATCAGCTCGTGATTAGACGCAAGGAGCTGAAAGGAGCTTGAAACACTAAGGGAGGATGTTAATCAGAGTAAACTCACAAAGATGCAAAGTTATTTACAAAGACAACTGAAAAATGGCTGCCATGGATTGAAATCTCTGAAGCTAAGATAATAATCACTCGCTTTGATTTCAAGGACAAAGATTCTCTAAAGCCTGAGCTGCAAAGGTTGAGTAGAGCTAATAAGAAGCTAACTGCATATCTATGCAATGATCCAAAATCAATTGAGGTCTCTCTGTATAGACAAAAGAAATGATGGATGGTCTGTTTTCCCTATTAAAACAACTGCAGACTCTACATTTTTCACTTGCATTGTCTACAGGGTGGAGCAGTGTTTGTCTGTGAGTGGAAAACAAATGTCTCGTGGCTGTAAGCAGTGCAGTGATGTGGCTCTACAGATAAAAGTGTCCCAGGAGCAATGAAGAATAAGGGGCGACTACTGAAGTCATCAAGCACAGATGTCACATTTGCATGCACACCACCCTCTGATTTTTGTCTATACTGCGATTAAGGTTAAAAAAAAAAAAAAATGGAGTAAGCCATACACACTGATGAAATTAATAGGATTCCATTGTTCACTGAATATACATGACTTGTTGCTTAATTGGCTTATGAGATGAATGATGAGGTGACAAAATTTGTGCGGGGAACAATTATGCCAATTGTAAACCAATGGAGCATCAACATGCTAGAGTGAATCGATCTACAATTGCATAATCTAGATTTCTTACTTGGAGTACACCAAAACTGATTAATGTTGATTTAAATCTGATTAAATTCGACTTCTTGACTTAACCCCTTAACCTGCATTAACGTATTATTTTTTGTAAAGTATTTCGGATAAGTTTTTTAATATTTGTCCAACACGCGAGCAACAAAGACCTTTGTCATTTTCTGGCTTGCGGATATGTATGGAATTGCCCGGATTTGATGTATTGCCTTAATTGGAGTATAATTAAAGTTTTAACATGCATGTACCTTAAGCAACTTAAAAAATACTAAACAATTGTGACTTTTAATTCGATTGAAACCCCCTTTTCTCTTAAAAGCTCCTATGTGCTCAGTGCAACAAAACATATCCAGTTTGAGTTCTGGCGCTAGTTTTAGTGTCAGACCTTTAAGAGTGAATTGGAT
The DNA here is from genome assembly GCA_900312555.1 of Lamprogrammus exutus. Lineage (NCBI taxonomy): Eukaryota > Metazoa > Chordata > Actinopteri > Ophidiiformes > Ophidiidae > Lamprogrammus > Lamprogrammus exutus. The sequence continues at coordinate 21,009 of OMOW01095909.1, forward strand.
TAGAATCAAAGTTTTAACATACATTTAAACGTACTGAGCGATGTTGCATGTATTACGATGTGTGTTTGTGTGGAGAAAATTGCTGTGGAACTACACACTATAACCAACATGACTACCAACTCAGTAGAAATCCATTTAAGAGACTGTGGAAACTCCCCTGGTGCGTGAACTGTCAACAAACTTGTCATCTGAGAAAAGTTGGCCAAGACATAAATGATCATCTTGCAACCTGTTTCAGCAATTCCATACTGCATTTGCAAAATGATGGCTTTTCAAAGAGTGTTTCAATTATTTATCACCCCCCCAATTGTAATCTAATAAATACTCTAAATATGTCAATATATCACGATTTGTGCTGCTCGGTGAGAAGTCAAATCAAAAATGGCTGCAAGTGGAGCTTCAGGAAGGTATGAGTAATATTACTGCAGTCAGTGTATCATCATTTACATGGACGTGTCATCCATCTGGTATTGACAGCTCATTGTTTAGATTTTCATTGCTTATGATCACAGATTAAAACCAGTTTAATAAAGCAGACAGAAGGCAGAGCTTATGCTGCAGCAATGAAAAACTTCATGTGCTGCCAATGGCAGAAGGAAAGAAGGCACCTCGGTCATCAAACGGGAGCCCACTCACACTCACACACTCAAATTAAATTACATTATAAAACCGAAGAATTTTCTTTTTCTTTTAACACTCAAGTTGAACAGCTATGCTAAGCAGCCATAACAAGAACCAATGAAAGAATTCTAGCTGTTTTCAACTTTGGTCCTTGTTGTTGAATCTCACCATTTAAAATCACATTTGTCACTATGAATCTGTGCATATCTACAGTTATAACTCTGATTCTGTTGTTGGTTGAATATATTGTCAAGAAGAAATACACTAGATACATATGCACACAAACCAATCAAATCGACTTATTGCCTTCATCAGATTAGAATCTATGTTTTCATGTGCATGTAAATGTATAGACTGAAATGACCTCTAACACTCAAAAACTTGATTTAGGTTTCATGATTCATGTTTATTTTTGTTTGCTACATGATCGTGGAACAACAACCCATCCATCCATCTATTCAAAACTGGGTTTGATAGTGAGATCTGCAGTAATGTTCACATACACTCAGTGGCCACTTTATTAGGTACACCTGTACAATCCACGATAACACCCTTGCTGTAAATCCTACAGTAACCCCATGCAGATGTTCTGGTATATATTCCAAGTGTATGTTCAAGTATAACATACACTTGGTATCTACACCAGTACATCTGATGGGGTTAACTGTAGGATTTACAGCAAGGGTGTTATCGTGGATTGTACAGGTGTACCTAATAAAGTGGCCACTGAGTGAATGTGAACATTACTGCAGTTCTCACTATCAAGCTCAG